>JAPSES010120604.1:0-16551 GCA_029822895.1 Maxillicosta whitleyi
AAATTGTCTAGATTTATTTTTTTATTATAAAACTATATATATATATATATATATATATATATATATATGCGCATAATTTCAGTCAGAATATCCCCCAAAAAATAGCCACATAGAAATGTCCATTACTTCTTACATTTATAACTACTCTTGAAAAAAAAAGATAGTTATAACTCATATTTTATTATTTTTACTCCTTTAAGACAGAACCCTTGCCCACATTTGCACATAAAATATTAATGTGTGAATGTTAAAAGTTAAAGACAGCACTTTTCAAGAGAGCTGCAAACAATATAATTCTGAATAAAAAGATCTGAGTTGTGTCAATATGGTTAAAATACTAGAAATACCTAAATTGTAGTTAACAAAAATGAATGCAGGTCAAACATAAATACTATCATTAATATTTATTATTGTGAGTAAACCTGGACTACTTTTGAGATAGAACCACAACATTAAAATAAGGCTCACATTAAAAGAAAACACAGCAGGATGAAGTAAAAACTCTGATTTTCAGCATATTGCAATTTAATTAAATTAATAATAGAGCAAACTTTAAAAAAGATGACTGTTTTTCTATCACTATCACCCAGTCCTAATATCAGTGGAGCTAAAATTCTAAAATCACTGACAAGAACAATATTTGCACATAAGAAGAATGTGTGTTTTACTCTAATTTATCCACATTATTCCGTGTTCTCAGGTCAAAGACTGACTCATTACTTACAGATAACTGTTGTAAGACAGAAACATGTTGCTTACTTTAGCTGTCATGTAAAATCAATCATTCTCATCATCTTTGGACTGTTTAGGAGATTTAAGTGCATTCTTTCAATAAAAATATAAGCTATATCGTGACATGATCCTCTTAAATTCCTAGCAAAAACACTTTCATTTATCATCACCAGCTCAGCCTCTGTATTTCTCAACTAGGAAATAAATGTTATATTTTCATTGTTTTTGGAAAAAAAAAAAAGGGGGTTTTACTGGATCTTTGAGTTTAGTCATTTGTAGAGGAATGTTTACTCTACAGCCGATCACAATAAGAGTACAGGTAACCTTTGCAACTATTGACCCAATCCCATTTCACCCCATGGTCCTCTCCCTTAGTCCTACCCTCCATTTAGCGCTTTCATATGAAGTGGTAGGGGTGTCTTGATTCTTGATAAGTCTGATGGGAAGGGCTAAGGGGGAAGGGCTGTTTGGCTCTTCAAACCAAGATTTTTCAGAACCACACTACAAACAGACAGGTATGAGAAATTTCCCATAATTCTGTTTAAAATCATCAGCAAAATGTAGGTTAACATGTGATGTAAGTATTTTCTTTGTAAATAACTTTATGATTTGATCGTCAATTTAATACTGTTTTAATGTAATATGGACCACGTTTCTGCCTCTTACCCTTATAGTAATAGTGCTAAGTGTAACGGCCAAGGGGTAGGGGTGCAAATGAGAAGTGGGCCATTATAAATTATTGGAGGCCCACAGGTAAAAATGATAAATGATTATAAAAAATATCACATTAATGCTCCACTGCCTGCCTGACCTCATGACACTAACCTTGGTGGCAGTGAAGGTGATGATGTGCTGGACATCCCTCCAGCTCAGGCAGGGTCGAACCTGTAACATAAGAGCTACC
This sequence comes from Maxillicosta whitleyi, assembly GCA_029822895.1. Lineage (NCBI taxonomy): Eukaryota > Metazoa > Chordata > Actinopteri > Perciformes > Neosebastidae > Maxillicosta > Maxillicosta whitleyi. The sequence continues at coordinate 1,637 of JAPSES010120604.1, forward strand.
ATTCCTGCTGCCAGCGGGGCAGCAGCCGACGTACCAGTGTGGCCCTCTGTACAGCCTGTCCCCTTCTGCATGGACCAGTCAGAAGTCACCTGCAGCAACAGAGACATGGGTTACAGCTACACTGGAAGAGCAACTCCAGGGTACCAGCAGGGTTCCAAACACAGGCATGTGTACAGACTGTCACAAAGTCTCTTTACAGTTTAAAAAACGTAGGACAAAAGCAATTGGTCAGATATGTTTGTCAGATTTGTTCCATATACTCAGTGCTTGTCAGAGTTTTTAATCACATTGTGGGATAATCATATGTGCAACTGAATCATTGGTTGATTTTTCTTCTATGTGTATACTGTATGTATGCATGCATGCTTGTATGCATGTACTGTATGTATGTATATGTGTAATGTATCCATGTGTGTATGTATGTACTGTACGTATTTATGTGTAGATGTATGTATGTATGTATGTATTTATTGTATGTATGTATGTATGTATGGATATGCTGGAGACAAGACCGTACTTTGACAACTTGATCACTGAGTCTCCTGAAGGGGATACATTTACTGTGAGTGGTCAAATTCTGATCAGTGTGTATGAGAACCACACGACAGGGTTTAAAACTAAAGAATAGGAGCCTTAAAGTGTATGTAAAACACTGAAAGATATAAATAAGTGGCTTGAAATCCAAATGGACAGTAGTGAAACAAGATTAAGTATACAATCAGGCAAAAATAAAACCAAACCAAAACACATAGTATATAACAGGATGTGTGAGATCTATGGGAAAGGTCAAAGAACACACAAGTGAAAACATCACATAACATCTATCCATCACATTTACTGTAGAGTTATCCACACACAGCAGTAACAGCCTGTGTGACAGATGAGCCACAGTGAGAAGTGCTGTGGAATTCCTTCATGCTCACACATGAAAAAACACATGGGGTTTTTCCAACAGCTGTCCCACCAATTAACAAAAAGGTTTGACAACTGACAAAAAGGCAAGGCATGTTCATCTACATGGTTTCAAAACACAAACATGAAGAGGACCATGTCATACATGTTCCACTAACAGCTCACATCCTAGAATATAGACTGCTGTATTTAACAGATGAACTTGAAGTTGTGGTTGACTGTATGTTGTAAGTTTTCCTAATATCCAAATATTTGAAAAATCAATTCCTTATGTAAAACAGACATGTTAGCCAGAGGCACTTAAAAGATCAAGTCCAAAACTGTAATTTTCAGCACTTTATAGAACTGTTAATGATTTTCCGATGAGAACGTTCCCTTTTCTGCCACATTAGAATTCTAAAATACCGTGCATTAGTACAGGCAGCTGTTCGTGGTTGGCTTAATGGGCTCCACAGAATAATACACTAACAGGCCACTGTGTGGTGAGCACTGGGCCCATGAGCTCACTGCAGTTGCTGGTGGATTACTCTTCTTCACAGCAGCCAATCAGAGCTAAGTTTTTCTCCCGGTGGCAATGACATCCCCGTTCCAAACTGTGTTACTATGGTGACACCCACATGCACAACAGCAAATAGAGGTCAGCGGCTTCACTGGGGCAGTTAGTGCTGTCATCATCGATCATTGTTTCAGATTAAAATAGAAGCTGTACTACCTCACACAGTGTGGCTGTTTTCAAGATTTCAAACATTCATCTTGTGTTTGAAAGAATTACATTTGTAGAACAGTGTGGACGCTGTCCGTCAGAGGATAGACGTTAAGCTTCTGTTGCTAGTCTATAAAGCTCTGAATAGTTTAGGACCACAATACATCAGGGACCTCCTGACCCAGTGTGACCCTAACAGACCCCTGCAGGTCATCTGGTTCCGGTCTGCTGGACCCAGTATGAACCTACCGGTCCCCTCAGGTCATCTGGTTCCGGCCTGTTGGACCCAGTATGAACCTACCGGTCCCCTCAGGTCATCTGGTTCCGGTCTGTTGGACCCAGTATGAACCTACCGGTCCCCTCAGGTCATCTGGTTCCGGTCTGTTGGACCCAGTATGAACCTACCGGTCCCCTCAGGTCATCTGGATCCGGTCTGTTGGACCCAGTATGAACCTACCGGTCCCCTCAGGTCATCTGGATCCGGTCTGTTGTCAGTTCCCAGAGTCAGAACCAGACACACAGAAGCTCCGTTCAGCTCCTATGCTCCACATGTCTGGAACAAACCCCCACAAAGCCTCAGATCAGCTGAATCACTGGGTTTATTTAAATCCTAGTTACAGACCCACCTGTTCTCAGCTGCATTAGAATAGAATTCTTAACAGAAGTTCACACCTTCACAGTTTCTTTTAGGTTTGTAATTTTAATCCCTTTTATCGGTTTCATCTATTGGTCTGTTTTGATTCTTTTATTTTTTAATCTTTTTGACCTCATGCCTATACTTTTTATTACTTCCCTGCTGTAATGCTCTTACTGTTTTATGTATGAATTGTCTTGTACATGGAATGTTCTGTAGAAATAAACCTGTCTTGCACTCACTTAAGCTCATTATTTAATGTCAGCTGATGATTTCACCTCTTCAAGTCCATTTCCATTTTTTCCATGACATATGTCTGTAACATGTTGCATTTATTTTCTTCATTATAACATTATTCATGTACTCTCTAGTCTAGTCATCTAGACATCAATGTGTGTTTTCTGCAGACATTAATTACCATTTTTGCCTGGTAAATCCCATTTTTAGAAAGCTTTAAGGTTTTCAATCAAAACATCCTTTAGTAAAGTTCAATAACAACTTTGTCCTTGAACCTCCAAATGCCTCAGTAGCTGCTGCTCTTTCTAATGCCAGGTGTACTCAGGATGCCAGTGGCTGACTGTAACCTGGGTAAAATGGCTGACAATGACACGTCACAGTAACTTCTGAGGAAGGCTACAAGGTTTCTATATCTATAAACTGCTATCTGTCTGACAAAAAAGAAAAAAGGAAACCTTTAACTTTGATAGTTCTCGTGGTGTGGGCATGTGGGAAACGACTTGTGAACTTCTGCCAAAATGAAGAAGCCAATGTCGGCCAGCAGGTTGACCACATCCCAGTCTTTCTAACTGCACATGGCTCCCTTCTAAAATGATCACCTTAAGTACCTTATTAACAATAATAATAACAAAACCTGGCACAAAAACTTGGCCAACAATTTTATGTAACTGATTTTCTGGAGGCAAATATCCCTGGGGTCAGACTGACCCCAAGGGTAAAATGTGTTAGTAATATTTGAGGATAACAGGCGGGTCAATACTTTGTTGTTTTAAAGGGGTCATATTTTGCTAAACTGATTTTTATTATTCTTTTTAGTATAATTAGATTTCTGATGAACATTTCTCAACAGTACACAGAGAGTACTATGTCCAAACGTCAACCTGATTACAATTAACATGTTCAGTTGTTGGTTGAACGGAACAGAGCAGTACAGCCAACACCCTGGACAGGGTGGGGCATGAAATGGCTCATGTGCATTTAAAGGGCCAGCGCTCAAAATGATGTTCCTGGTGTCATTAGTCACAAATAAGTTGAATATGGACCTGTGGAGTTGAATTAATGAAGACTTTAGACCCAAGCAAAACATTTACAGCGGGGTCCGACATTAACGGTTGCCCGATTGCCCGGGGCAAGTAAAAATATCAGGCGGGCCAGTAGAACTTCGGCAGACTTGCCCGGTCGGGTAAACACCTACTCTGAATCATCTGTATTTTCTCTTGCGTGTCGGAGGATGCATTTGTAGCCTTTGTGAGTGTGAATGTGTGAGTGTGCTGCCATTGGTTCCCTCTGTGCTGACGTCAGACCACAGACGTACGGTGACGTTCTTTTACACTTAAAACAACGGCGGCAGCTCCAGAGAAAACATCAGCACCAGGTTTACATATGAAAAGGACAAACGTAAAAGAACTTTTTTGCCATCATGGAAAGACGTGTATAAACGTGTGGAATACGACGGCGCAGTCATGTGGTTCTTGAAGGCCCTCCCATCCAATTTTTCAACAGTGTTCATACTTTAAACGTTAGCTCACATGTTCACAAAGGGCACGGAGGCTGGAATGACCCGTCAACTCATTACTCTGATGCGTTATTTCTATGTCGTCTGCTCAGAGTTGCTGAAAACTCACTTGTTGTGTTTTCTCATCTGAATTTTTACGTCTTCCACCACAGACTGAATCTCCGTTCCGTCTATGGTGTAGTTTGGTTCTGTCATCATGTGGATTCATGGATCACTATTCACTGTCTGAACTTCTCACACATCCCAAGTCTCCCAGAACTTCCGGGAATATTTATAGTTGCTCCCTGATGCCCACGACTCGGATAAAATATCCTGGATTTTAGACTATGTGAGATGTTTGGGGGGTTTTTTGTACTGTGTGAGTGAGACACAGACTGAGTTCATCGAACCTGTGCACACTGCATGTGTGTGTGTGTGTGTGTTAGTGGAACCTGTGCACACTGCATGTGTGTGTGTGTGTGTGTGTTAGTGGAACCTGTGCATACTGCATGTGTGTATGTTAGAGTGAGCGCTGGCCAAAGAAAGCACTGATTGGTTTCAATAAAACTAGCCAATAAACTTTCAATGTAAGCGGGGCTTGATGAACATCTCCCTGAAATGAGTTTTTGGAGCTTGGGATGTCTGACTTCTGCATCTGATTTTTGTAAAACTTCAGGTCACAGAGAAAACTGTCTGACCAATCAGTGTCTGAAGTGGTTCTACGTCATGGTTTAGTATTGCTTGGAACCACAGCGAAGATGGTATAAAGTAGTACCAGATTCCAGGTCCTTTTTCATAAGCAGAGTCGAGTCAGTACCATGTAGTGTAAACAGGGCATAAGAATACATTCACCCATACATAATTGTACTAAAGTACCATGTACTTGTACTACAGTACTATGTACTTGTAAATATAATGACAAATAAAAAATATGAAGGGAGAAATGTTGTGTAATGTCATCTAGAGTAAATAAGAGAAAAATAAGAATGCCTTGTGCAGGGCAAGTAGGAATTTAGATGGGGCAAGAAGATTTGAAAACTACTTGCCCAGCAGGGCAAGTAGGAAAAAACCTCAACGTCGGACCCTGTACAGTTTATGTAGACCACAGGGAAATGTTTGAAAACGCATAATTCCATTTAAAAAAGCAAAATATCACTCCTTTAATATACTTAAACTGGATGAGCTGTCCCATCTTATAAAATATAAGTTACTTTTCTAGACTCTAAAATTTCTCCTAGTTTTTTGATGGTGTTTGGATGGCTTTGGATGCATGTCACAGCTGTGGCCAAGACTGGAAATTAATAATATCAAGAAAAAACAAATCTACTCATTAATGAGTGAACATATGTCAACATCCAGTACATATTCACAAAGACACAATCCTGCCAGAACTTTCGAGTAAACAAAGAAAATCTGCATGCCCTTTAATTTAATTGTAAAATGAAGTGTTACTTAATTATCATCAGTTGGTAACCACGTCTCTCCTTTAGAAGCTGCAGGGGGAGTGGAACAACAACTTTTCAACAGGGGCAGAGCCAAACTGCTGATGTCAGTCAGCTGATAATCTGTGCGCTTTATCATATCATAAGCCTTCTTCCACATTTAAGGTTTTCAAAATATTCCTTAATGCCAATGTAAGCCGTGCAATGTCAGAAAAGGGCTGCTGACAGGTAAAGTTAAGGGCTTTCAATACTTGACTGTATCTGTCACACAACTGTGATTGAACTTAGACAGCAAACAAAGTTACAAATTTGTAAGTTCCAAATAACTTCTTTGTGACTGATTATTTCAAGACCAATGTTGGACATCGTAACCCCTTTTTCCACAATGAACCTGCACCGATAACCCTGTTACACCCAAATTTAACATGTCCAAGATCTTCCTAAGTTACACCTAACATAAAGGAGGTCAGATAATTTGGTGAAGAGTAATCATGTTAATGCCGTTGGACAGAACCACTAGGGTAGAACTGCACCCCTTTGGCCAATGACTGAGGGGTACAAAATCAAAATCCTTATGCAGCTGCTGTCATCAACATGTTGAAGTCTTAATTGATCACATACTAGGTATGTAGAATTTCTACCACTAAACCATGAACAGCATAGCAACATGAAAAGTTTTAGAAATGTTTAGTCTTCTCATGACAGGACTTGATTTCTATTCAGTATTTGTTTTGTTTTTGCTTTGTCTGTCTCTGTTTCTGTAGTGAACTGACCTGTATTAAAACGCAACATCACTGTTCAGTTTGCTCAGTCATTACTCTTAATCAATTAAGCTGAAACTGATTTGAGAGCAGTCATTTTTTTTTTTGACAGAAAAAGTTTCAGATTTTTCTGTTAAAATATGTTCTTTCTGGACATGAAACGTTTAATAAAACAGTGCTGAAGTCTCTGGTGTGCATGTGTGTGTGTGTGTTAAAGTAAGACGTACAATGCTCCTTAGCCTGTTGCCTCCACTGCTAAATGTGACAGCCAGCATGGATGCACACTCCTCTGCATAGAATGGCATTCTGCCCCTTTCATCCACTGCTCCTGTAAAATATCAAAAACCAATGCATTATCCAACATGCACCTATAACGACCTGATACACAGGAAAACCCCCACACTGAAAATATCTACTTACCTATTGTGATGGTGTAAATGGAATTGGCATATCCGTCATAATTGCAGTTGTCATTGTATTGACCTCCATTGCCACTAGCAACAACGAAGATGCTGCCAAAGCCTCGTCTGCCTGCAATCACTCCATGCTGCAGTGCAGCCTGTGGAGGAATGGTTTTTTTTAATACCATTTTATGTTTCCTTCTTTTAAATTAAAGAATTTACTTAAAGATTAGACTATAGGAGTTAAAAAAGTTGACAAAAACAGTTAAATGAAAGAGCAGCACATACACCTCCTTTAGGTTTAGACTACTGTAAATAGTCTATGGCTGTGTACTGCCCTCTGCAGGACGAAGAGAGGTCTGCATCCTCCTCACCTTTCCCAAAGGATGAGGTCCATCAACAGTGTGTCCATCATCATCTGGGCCCCAACTACGAAAGAAAACAATCTCAGTAAGAGGATATGATTCACAATATGATAGGGCTTTCTTTGTCTCATTATTGGTTCAGAAAACATTACATTAAAAAGGGTATATGGATATCAAAGATGACTTCTTATGAAACTAAATTAAGTTTGAAGAATTTTGGGATCAGTGTAAACTTAAACTACTGTAACCTAATACAGTTCACACAAACCCATTGCATGATTGTTACCTGCAGCTGTAGATGTCATTAACTTGGTAATGTTTATTAAAGGCTATGGCCTCTAAGCTGTCTGTCAGTGGTCCATCCAGGACTCGAATACCTCAAAAAGAAAAAAAAAATGAAAACCAGTACATCCATGTTTTGAGCAGCAGTATCAAATAAAAAGTATCTTGCCTTTACCTGCCACCTTGCTGCCATAGGCCACTCCAACAGCACAGAAGCTGTTGTTGGGAACAGCTGCAATCTCTCCTGCACATCGTGTTCCGTGATGATTGTCGCTGAGGACATCTGGATGAGGCATTGGGTCTGGGTCATTGGAGTTTAAATCATAACTGCCCTCTGGGCTCTGAGAGAGAGAGAGAGAGAGAGAGAGAGAGAAAAATAATTGCAGGTAATCGGCAAATACAGAGGAAAACAAAAATCTCACTGAATTGACCATATGGGATTTCAATTGTTTTCTACCAGTTAAAATTTTCAACAAAAGGTGCTCTGATAATTTTTAAAACTATTTATTTATTTAGCCTTTATTTAACCAGGTAAGTTAGTTGAGAACTAATTCTTATTTACAATAATGACCTGACCAAGAGGCAGCATACACACAGAAAACTGTAGTATTAAATAAAACTATAAATTCCTACGAGTCCTCCACTATTTTCATTATCAGCTTTATATTCAACTCCTCCACTTTACCATTAACGTTTTTAGACTATTTTCTTCCTCCAGCAGTTCAGTGTAACCTGTGTATACAGTGCGATTCAATACGTCCTTGGTAAATGTACAATTCTTCATACAGAAGCAATCTTGTAGAAAACACACAGAAAGACAAAACAAAGGTAGTAAGATTATAATACTAGAAATGCACTGATACCACTTTTTTCTAGACAGAGTACAAGTACTTAAATTTGATTAATGCCTTACTGAGTACCGATATGAGTACTTGCAATGATCCACGACCTCAGTGGTTTCCAGTGATACCACTCTGAATTCTCCATCTGGGTACGCATGTGAGCACCCACAAAATGGACAGAATTATGTACGAATGTAAGCAGAGGACAGACATAACGCTCCATCTGTATCCATCAGTGTCTTTAATGTAACTTTCAGTCTATTTTGAAAAATCTCCACACTACTGACAATACTCCATCACAAACCTGCTGCATTTAACTGTGAATGTCACGCAGCTACAAAGTGATATCAGTATGTTTGTATCGGAGCACTTTAACGAGTACAAGTAGAATATACACATGCTCAGTATCGGACTGATACCCCATACTGGTATCGCATTGGTGCATCCCAAAATAATACTCTGATCAAAAAATGGAATCACTGTTAGTTTTCACTCACATAGTTGGGTTGAATGTCCTGGTGGGTGTGTTCCACTCCATCATCAACCACCACTACTGTGACTCCCTGGCCAGTGATGTTACGCTCCCACAATCCTGTCACATTGATGTCCATACCCTTACTAATGTCATTGTGCTGTATAGAAAGGAGATGGAAGGAGAAGGAAAGAGAGGATGAGGTAACTGAGCTACAGTAAGGGTAGTACTTCTACACACAAAAACAGTGACCACCATATGTAAATATGCACTTCAAAGACTGAATAACACATGATACAGTGGACCTCCGGGTTACGATGTCTCCAGCTTACGTTTTTTTAACGTTACAACACGGGACACACAGTTTTTTCATCCCCACCTTACAGCATTTTCCCCGCTTTATGGCATCAACAACAATTTCTCTCGCGCAGCCAAAAATTCAAACTTGGCGGTCAGTGTGCGTGTGTGCGTATGACTGTCGGTGTCACAGCGTCACTAAAATGCTATTGGCTGAAACCCCTCCCACAATACCCCATAGAGATGCTGCCTCTCTCTCTCTTTATTTATCACTCGCTCAGTTCAAGATCTAGTGTGTGTTACATAAAGACGTGTAGCCATGGGTCCCAAAATTGCAAGTAATGTTAAAGGGAGAAGTAAAAAAAATGATAATTATGGAAACGAAGCTGGAGATAATAAAGCAGTACAAGTAGTACATACTATATACTATTGTGTTACTAATATTTAATATACCTGGGGTTTTGCACGCATTACCTAATTACCATAGGTTTATATTGTCCACTATATACGATGATTTCGCCTTATGATCCCAAGTCCGGAAGGAATTAACGTCGTATGGCGGGGGTCCACTGTAGTTGAAATTACAATAAATAACTTAATTTGCAGTAAAAGCAACATTTAGGTACAAACAAACATAATAATCTTTCAAATATGACTATTTACTTTTGTCCTTTTTAAAAAATGAGATGTGTTCTAATTATATTCCTGTATGGTTGAAACTGCTCTAAAAATATGACTTGTGGGAAAAAAAAGAGTTCAATAACAGCCAATTGTGGATCCTAGTAAAAGATTGCTCACCAAGTGCCACTGTTGAGGGTATCGGGGATCATTGAAAGCCACAGATCTCTTGGAGCGGCTGAGCACCCTTTCCTGGGAAAACCACAGGACATGAGGGTGGGCTGCCAGAACATCCCCAGGCTGGACACTCCTTCTCCAAACACTGGCAGACTCAACAGCAGGTTTTCCAGAGCATAATAAGTAATGGCCCTCCAGTTGTCCAATCTGGCCCTGGTTCTGCAGTCCTGCCTGTTCTGCTACCTGGGAGAGACAGCGTAGAAAAAAATATGTACAAACTACATTACAACAATAAATGGGATTTTTCTTTGACTAAGGATAATTTTTAGGTCTTCCACTTGCTGAACCCTGGCACAGAAACAATACATAACTGACATACAAAACAAACTAGCATATAAACTGCAAGCAATTAAAATAAGGTAGATCCCAATTTTGCCATATAAAGACTTAATGAAGCTAAATTAACATGTACTTTCAACATATGTACATAAGGATTAAGTCTAATGGTAAAAAGTGTATTTCAAAACTTAATACTGTGGCAAACAAGGCAGGGGGAAGCACATAACTCAACACAGATTGAGCCATCAATCAAACAATTACTATAACCCTCTGGGGAAGAGATTTACAGTAATTACGGACATTACTGAAATTAGCAGTATATTTTACAAACATTAGTTTACCACCAATTCCAAGTAGACTAAATGGATTCATACACAGGTCGATGTCTAATCCTACCCTAAAAAAATAATAACAAAAATTTTAAAAAGTAAACACTATCAGACAGATTGTAAATGAAGCTCCATACCCGGTCAGCTATCAAATCCAGGTCGTCAGAGCTCTCTTCACCATATTCTTTCTCCAGATCTTTGTTAGTGTGGAGTTTTACTGCCCAGGACCGACCTGGACCACAGGACGGCGATGGCCAAGGTGGGCCAGAGGAGGAAGAAATGGAAGATGATGGAGAAACAGAGGGCAAAAGGGCTAAAAGTAAAAGGGTAAAAGACGACAGAAATACGAGGATGAGGAATGGAAAGACATATGGTGTTGCCATGGCAACCAAGGGCGACTCACGGGGTCCACCAGGCAAGCCCTCTTCATCTGATCCTCAACCTGGACATGAGACAGCAAAGATTCTGTTATTAATGAGAACAATATATGTGAATAATGTACTGGTGGCTTATCATCTATGTGCTGCATTCAAAAACCACATATCATCTTCATAGTATGATTCTAACTGGACGCCAGTTCAGAGGACAGTGGCTGTTCCATGTCTGGTTAACACTCCACTGATACATGCATGTGCTTGCGCTAACATCTGTGAAGAGGCTTTTACACATGAATGTGACTTAGTTAACACTGGGCTAACAGAAGGATGGAACTTAATATTATTTTAATAATTGATTTATTTTTAACACTTTAAATAACTGAAAAAGACACACAAAAAAACTCTAGGCATACACAAATAAAGTAATGATAATGTACAAATATTCAAGTCACTATCGTCTGACATTGAAAGTCAGCAAATAAGATAACAGTTCACCAACAGCAGGGGCGAATATTTATCTTTTCTGTTGTTTCATGGATCCACATAATTTAATGAATTCTCAGTCAACCAAAGTTTAACTTGAAATGGCTGAACTAATCATGTCTACATCAAAATACTAAATGAAAACATTAATAAATCAATTGATATATTTGGGGGAAGACTGAACACTTTTCTAAACTCACTGAATATTCAACTCAAAGTAATCATTTAACTCCCAAAAGTTCAGTCAGTACAAACCTACTCAACTATTTCTACGTTAATTTAATTTATAATCTAGTTACCTTTTCTGTATGATGCTTGAATTTCTTGTTTGCTTGTATGTTAATTAAAAAATCATAATGTAGCTGGTTGGAGAGTCGATAAAAAATAAGGAAGCAAGGAAAGTATAGTTTACCAATACATTAACACGTTGAAATAACCTAATAATCCCACTCGCCCTTAAAAATGTCCATTAACAACAACAGCTGCGCTGTTAATACTTCTAGAGTCGTAAAACATGCGGCCAAAAAAGCTGCTAAAATTTTCAGACTTGCTTGTTATCAAACCTGTTAGCATTCAGGTTAGCTAATGTTAAGCTAGCTCAAAATTTTGCTGATGCCTAGTTTTTGTTTCAGTAGGTCAGCTAGCTAAGAGGACAGTTAGCTGAGGTCTATCAATCGATGAACAACGTGTGTAAAGATATAGTGTAAACATGGTGATTTAATACACATACATGTACAAACCAGTAACAACAAAACACTTAAAACAACTTGGGAGTGCAGTCAGACTACAGTTTCAACGCAATATGGTCGGTAAGCTAACGAGCTAGTAACCTAAAGCTAACCAGAGGAAATACGGCACATTTAATAAAACACTAATAAGTAGCCAAAAACAAAATACTCGAATGGTTATACCGTACCTTTCCGGTGATTATGCGTCATAAATTTTATGAGAAATGGTTGAGTAACATTGAGCTTCTCGTCTCATTTCCGTAACACACAGGTAACAACTTGCGTGCCCTGTACGACGTCACCAGAAGTCACGCAAACCAACGTACAAGCCGATTGGTCAAGAGCTAGACCCGGCTTCAGTGGGCGGGATTAACGTGAAAAAATACTGTCAGTGTTTAGTAGACCCCAACACACATTTTTGATTTTCTTCAAAGAGGTACTTTTTCTTCATTTTTCTCTGTTTTGATAGAATAACTTTGGAATTCACTAAAATGATTAGGGAACTGCCATAGAAATAACACTGAGGCATTATGGGTTAATGGTCTGCTCATGCTTTATCTGATTATAGAGTATTTAATATGAGTTAATATGAGTATTAAATGATATGTCCTTTGCACTATACAGATGATTGTCTTATGGGAGTACCAGTGGTTCCTGGATCATGGGACTGCACTCTAGTATGTTCAGTGCTTTTCAACACATTTGAGCCATTTTAAATATTGTGTATATTGAAAGATAAAGTACCAGTCTTAGTTATAAAGATATTAAAATCAATTCAATTTATTATGCATCAGTTAAACCATATAATTAACTGAGTGCACAACAGAAAACTAAGTATTAACAGTAAAAAAAAAAAGAAAAAGAAAAAGAAAAAAAAAGCGATCATGTTGGATTTAAGTATTGTAATGTTGCTTTATTCTACAGTTTATTTATCTCAGGTGTATCCTCCCAAGGATATGCAAGATTTAAGGCAGACTATCCTGCAATCAATGAGCTTATTTTTTAATGCAAATAAATAAATCTGATAAAACGAACTGAAAAGTTGCCACACAGCTCTAATAAAATGAACAAATCAACAATAAAAAAAAAACTGTCTTTTGAGATGGCATCGGGTGATGTGAAAAAGAACACGTCCACAGTTTTGCACTCAGTTCAGCCCTGTTATCCAAAAGCCCACAGCTTCACCAGCTCTTAAAAACAGAGACAAGACACAATATATTCTTTTCTCAGAGTTGTGGCTTATCAGTTGCTCTTGTTTTGTCTGTTTTTAATAATATTTTCATACTTTAAATACTCTACAAGAAACATACAGTCATTAAACATCGGGGGAAAAGACACAAAAATGCATATATACATATACATAACAGAGGCTATATAGCATTCTTTCTGAGAATGCACACATCAATACAGAAAAACCCTTAAATACATACAGTATGTTCTTTCATATCTTCTGCTTTTATGCAGTACATTGTCAAACAAACGTCAGCAAAAACATAACCTCCTTGGCAGAGGTAATAATAAAAACACAGAAGTGTTGTTGTTCTCCATTAAACATTTGAATAAAGTAATATGTCTTTTGAAATAAATCAAAACGACCACACTGAAAAGGTATCTATTAACACAAAGCAAATTGTGCATTTGACACATAAAAAGTGTTTCTTCACAACCGACTACAACTAAGTAAATATAACATTTTATAATTATACAACTGTATAACATGCAAACAGTCAAAGTACATTTCCATTGTGGATGCAAGGCTCAGAATGATTATGGGGGTTTAAAATAACAAATGTAACAAAACAAGCTTAATAAACTATACAGTAGCAATAAAATATGACTCATGGTAAAAATACATGAATTATGAGAAGTCAATAAAATATTGTCTATGCAGTATGGCAGATCAAAACACATTCCAGATGATGAAAAACAGTGCAATTTAGTAAACAATAAAATAAGCAATAGGACATTTAATGCAGATGAACAGCTTCTAATGGGATATGAGTAAGAATCTAGATGAACAACAGTGGATGAGCGCTGAGGAAGAACTCCAGAACTTTATCTATTGGTTATAATGACATATTGTGATTTAAGTTCCTGTTCTACAATAAAGAAATACAAATCTATGAAAATATAAGTAAAAACAAGAGTAACAGAAAAACAGCTGGATTCTTTTCCATCTCTTTGTTTTCCATTAGTCAATTTGATAGTGAACCACACTTTTCAGTATCTAATATTTGTCCAAATATTGTTTTTCTACATCCACTATGTATTATGCAACATGAACATAATATAATACAGGTCTATGCAGCTAAAAAAGGTTTTAACAGCACATTGAAACCTTACACACAAACAGTGACACCATTACATTCAGTTGTTTTAAACCTTAAAACTGTATTTTAAGTCTAATCCACCCAGAAAGGCTCAACATATTATTGGAGATACTTTTATTGGATAATTATTCACACTGATGCAAACTATGAACTTGACAAATTTAAAGGTATTTTAGTGTCCTGGAAAATCAAATGCATATTAATATCTTCTTACACACACATAATTACCTGTCCAGTTCAGGAGATACTTGGCTGGGTTATTGTTCAGAGTGACAAACACTATAAGACTATGGGAGAACATTTTCAGGGCACTTTACTGTCAGAATATGTAGGTATGTGTATGCATATATGTAGCTGCTTCAGTCAGAGGACCTAATGATAACATAACATTCTGCAAACTTTTAATTCTCTTCAGCTAAATATAGTATAAAATTCTGTTGAAAGTTACTGCCCTATTATTTAGATTAGATTGTGCCATTGTGTTAAATGTATTCCATACATATTTATATGTGAAAGTACAGCGGACCCCCGCCATATGACATTAATCCGTTCCAGAGTTGGGATCATAAGGTGAAATTATGGTATAGCGGACAATATAAACCTATGGTGACACAAATCAGACAAAGGAACCCAAGTGCAGACCAGGAACTCAGAGTCTCAAAAATACAGTTTATTAATTCACACTTCAAAA
>JAPSES010120639.1:7573-47943 GCA_029822895.1 Maxillicosta whitleyi
CTGTCATGCTGCTGACTGCTGCGCACTAGTCAACAGCTTTTTTTCAGCAGTGAAACAGGTAGACTAGTGTCATCTTGCGGCAGCGTGCAGAGATACGAAGAGAGAGAAAATAGGGCCAAGTGATTATGAGGTGTGACATTTTATTATTAATGGATATTAACATTTTTCAGGAACCAGTGTCCAACAACTAAAGCTCCGCCCCTTTTCACAGTGCATCATTAGATGGAACTTCAGAAAAAACTTCAACAGAATATGTAATTTACAGTCAAACAGCTTTGTGAACTTTGGTGGGTTTTTATTATTTCAACTGATCTCATTGGCCAATGATGACTCCGCCCCCGCTCTACCCAACGCAGCCCAGACCGCAGCACGGTGGTTGACAGCAGATGGTCATCTTGTTGCCATCAGAAACAACCTCAACCTCCATCAGGTCCTGCAGACTGTGTTCCGGTTCATCCAGTTCTGTAGCTGCTTCCACCCACAGTGGCTGAGTGGCTTCCACAGACCAGAACGGGACAGGAACCTGCAGAACCAGAACCATGCAGAGATGACATCAGACTTTTTATCTGATGATCAGCTTGTACATTAACCCTCAGAACACCTTTTCTGGTACTAGTTTATTTAGTTTTTTTAAGCCTTGGCCCTCTCCGCTGGGTATTGTCATCAGTTCATCCGTCTGTCCATCTGCATGTGCAAAAACTTTGGCGTGGACTGAAAGCCGAGGGTTTTTGAATGGAGACAAGTTATGTACAAACCTTTAGGGACAATTACTGTCATATTCTGGTTCATTTGATGTCACATTGAGTCCTTTTATATGACTGGAAAAGTCTGACAGCTGTTAATCAGATCATTGTAGTGATTAGGTCTGATGCATTTACATGCACATTTTAAATGTAATACAGTGAATACACCTGATGTTTAGTAACATCACTACTAGGGGTCACTAAATGTCACACACCGGACCTTTAAATTATCTGCATTTATAAAAGATACATATATGCATTGTGCCAAAGCGCAGTCAGTCAGTAAACACAACACGAGGGTCAAAGTTTACAGAGTTATTTGAATTGTATATACATTCAATTGTAATATAAAAAAAAATATTTTAAAAACTTAGGAGAAAAAAACAACTTTACAGAGTTATATTCTTCAAACTGTAGCTTATTTAGAGTTTGTTCAGATGATGTGAAATATTGAAATGACTGGAAATTAAATTTTTTAATCAAAAAAGGTAAAAAAAAAAAAAAAAAAAAAAAGTACTAGAATCGCACTCAGAGAGCGCAGATCCCACGAAAGCCACTTATTCCTGGGACCCTCCATTATCCTGGATTGTAACCCGGCCATTGACCCACATGAATCTGAGATCTGGATTTGAATCTGGATCACTCCCAAATTTAAATCAGTTCTTCTTGTGGACATTATCTCTCTGCTCACTAAATTTCATCCAATGAATAGTTTTTGCTTAATCCTGCTAACAAACCAACAAACAAGCACACAGAGGTGATTGCAATATCCCGCTTTTCGTGGGATAATTAAGAGCTGCAATATTTTGAGGACAAAAAAGTCATCTCATCATCTCTGGTAATACCACATCATTAGCATGTTGTTAGCCTTCTGTTAGCGTGTCTTTAACATGTCACTGTCTCACCCTCAGCTGCATATCACTTAGTATGGCTTCTAGTCCTGTGATGTGATTGGGCAGATCAGGAATGGACTCCTCCTCCAATGTGAGCCACGGGGCCTGAACTGAAGCAACACGAGCAGCCACGCCCACCACGCCATCAAGACAACCTGGAGGGAGGGCAGAGACAGACAGGTGAAGGGGCGGGGCTAGTACACAGGTGATGATACCTATTTTACAAATGTCCTTTTTTAAGGCATGGGGCTCAGGTGTTTTCAGATGTGAATCATATGTCAAACACCTGACCTGCGTTGACCAATGAGCGCCTGTCGGAGCGCTGACCCAGAGGGAACTGTCGAATCAGATCACTGGCTTTACGGAGGTCTGACAGGAAACTCTCCAACACAGACAGGAAAAGAACCCATAACCGCTCGGACACCTGTCTGTCTTCCTGACCTGTAGGGGCGGAGTCACAGTCTGACAGTAGACGAATCAGACGCCGGGACAAACCTGAAACAGACAAATAAAACACAGGTGTATTAAAGTCCTGTTTTGTCCAGTCCAGATACAGTCAATAATGTTGGTGTCCAGGTACTAATCATAGTTGTTAGAAGAATCACAGCCCTGAAAATTTATGTTCATAAAGGATCTCTGCTGATAAATTCGACCAAGATTAGAAACAACTGCATTCTCACCTGAATAAATTTAAAACTGCATTATGTGACAGAATCAAAATTACACTGGGTGTTCTTCAATACTGTACATATTTTTGTTTGTTCTTCTGTTTTCACGATCTCATGAACCGCCATCATGGCCCTTGTATTGTTCCATTTAAAAGTTTACACAAACCGAGATCAAATCAAATTGCTGGATGTTGTTTTTGTCTTGTCTATTGTGGATTTGGCTGGCAAATGTCCCAAGATGCATTTTGTGCTACTGTCATCTTAATGTGCATCTGTACTGGTCATGTTTATTACATTTTTGTGCTTTGTGTATTATAGGCAGGAGTAACACAAATTCAAAAAAAAAAAAAAAAAAAAAGGTCATAAATGCACAACACTGGACCTTTATATTACATGAATTACAGGTGGGGGCAAAACCTATGAGGTGTAGCTATTGCTGGCTAGAGGTAGCATCATTGTTTCCAGGTGATTGAGTTCATGTAAACAACCAGGAGTTGGTGAGATAGATTGAGTTAAAGTAGGGGGGAGCAACTCAAATTTCTCTAAAATATCATGGAGACCAGCCTCAGACCAGATATTGTGTTGTCCACAGAAACCTCAAAACAGGTCATCATGCTGGAGCTGACAGTTCCTTGGGAAGAGAGGATGGAGGATGCCAGAGAAAGGAAGAGGGAGAAGTATGCAGAGCTGATGGAGAAGTGCCGAAGAAAGGGGTGGCGAGTCAGGTGCATGCCCATTGAAGGGCAAGAGGCTTCACAGGGAAGTCATTCTGCAAGGCCTATGGTCTCCTGGGCATCACTGGAACTTACAAGAGTAGAGCCATTTGTGCAGCTTCTGAAGCTGCAGAGAGAGCATCGCGGTGGCTGTGGATCAAAGACACAAAGCGTGGACAGGTGCTTCAGGGACACAGGCAGGGAATTGATCACTCCTGGGCAGGTCGCCTCGGTGAGGGGGTCTGAAGTTGCTAGATCCAAAACCCCCTGTGACCCCAGGTACTATCACTGATGATGTGTCCCTGAACCAGCACGGTTGCATGTGTGTAAGAACTCTATAAGAATCTATCCTTGTGTTATTCACCTGCTGCTGCATTCTGCTGTATGTACGTGACTCCTTGCTGCAAGTAAAATCTTTTGAGTCCAGAATCTAACGACTAACACCAATCTAGCGTCTTGTGTCTCAGAAGTTTTCTATTAGTGATCTTTTTTTGAAATACCTCGCAATGAAAATTCAAACAGACACGCTTAAGACAACGGCAGCTTCTGACAACTGCAGAGGTGAGGACTTACAATTGTAAGTTCTTTCTTTAAGGAAATAATGAGGTATTGTTGTCATCTTATAGAAGTCAGTATAGGTTTTGGAATAGATAAATGACCATGAATGGACGGTCTCCCAAAAAAACAAACAAATAATTCTAAAAATCTCTTCGACAGTTCAACTTTCGTCAAACCTTATATAACTTTTGTAGCAATAAAGCTAAGCCCTCATCAAGGACATCCAGGATTCAATGCAGAACCAGAGAGGAAAATTCAGAAACAGCTATCCAATAACAGAGTGACTTGTGTTCTTACGACGTCTAGTCTCTGGAGTTGTTCTTATCAAGACTGAACTCTGCAAACTCGATATTGAGAAACACCTACTATGATTAACAGCTACCCATCAATGTGCCATTAGCACAAGTCAAACCAGGCTCATGTTGGTGATGAAGGGTTAATTACACAGGTGGGAATGATATAAAATGGTGAATAAACAGGTAAATATGGTCTTTATGTACCACTGCTGATGCGATGTGCGAGGGCTCTTGTTTCATCCATCTCTTCTCGCAGGAAGCTGCAGTCAGCTGATGCCCCGAGTGACGTCGCCAGCTGTTGGAAACAGGAAGTGACCTTGCAGAGAGCCTCCTGAGCACGCTCACATTCAGTCTGCTGCCGCCGCCTCGTCGCCAGCTCGTCCACCGAACGACGCCATCGACTCATGATGTCACCATCTACCTGTGGGGGGGAGGGGCTTATTTTCACCTGCAGCATCACATGATCAGTTTCAGTTTGAAGTTTCCATTCATTAATTCATTAAGCTCATCCATACAACAAATCACTTTACACTGGTGATGTTAGACAATATATTTAAGCATTTATTTTTATTTGATACTATTCTTAGATATTTAAAGACACTTTGTTTTAAGTTTTCCCACAACATTTTATATTTAAATGAGGTATTGAGGCTTGTGTTAGCTTCTGTTCTAAAAAGTTCAACCACTACCAGGGTAATTATTCTGTTATAGAAAAAGAATACTTAGCTTTAGTTTGGTCAGCATTTTGAAATTTATTTGGGTGGTGCAGCGCCCATTGTCATCTACACAGACCACAACCATCATTTGCTAAATTAAGTATTCTTATGTACATAAATCACTTTATATTGATACCTGTCCTCTCCTGTTCTTGTTTGTGACACAGTGAAATGTTGTCAATGTCTGAAAATATGATCAAATAGAAGCTGAAATTCTATGTTGTTCTATATCATCTAAATAAAATTGATGGTTTGACCAAACTAACAGGGAATATGAACTATAATCAAACTACAACAAACGACCAAAGTCCTCTACTGACCTGAACTGTTTAAACATGTGTTGATCAACTAATCCTATTAATACATGTAAATAACTGATAGAAAATGCAGTGTTTCGTTTTTTCATGGTTAACAGATATGACCCATTCAATTCAGAGCCTTTATATTGAGCATGGAAAATCCATCATCTTCTACAACATTAACTCACCAGTAAAGCCCATGGAGTTGGATCTATGACAGTGGGTGGATACACTGGGTTTATGTTCAGGTAATGAGAGATTTGACTGAAAAATCCCTTTTTCTTCAGTTTTCTCTGTTTTGATATTATAACATTTGAATTAACAAGGGGTTCATAAATATCTAAATTAAATATAAGAAATTAAATATAGGAAAATACATGATTTACAGTGAAAAATCTAAAATTCAGAGGATAGAATTATAAGAAAATTATGATTAATCACTTAAGCAAGGTTAAATAGAGAAGAAAATATCATTTGGGACCTACCACAAAAGTAGACATGAGTCTTTATGGGTTAAAATAGTATTAAGATTCAGATATATACACATTAAAGTGCATAACACTCAGTAAAAGGTAAATGTATGTATTATTTTACCTGGGCTTATTTGCTGTGTCCAAGATCTGCATCATTAATAAACATGTTGTAAACGCTGTTATAACATATGTCTGTGTTTTTACATCAAACTCCATGAATAAATGTGGTTAATGTCACAAAACTGGATCGACACAGATGAAAATCTCTGTCCTACCTGCAGATGATCAACGCTCCATCTGCTGCTGCGTCCTCTTCTTCTGTCCTGGAGAACTGAGGAGGTTTCTATAAACACTCTTCTTCTTCTCTGGGGAGTGTCAATGTTTTTAATTAAAGGCCTCAGCTGAGCCTGAAGCCTATTCTCCCTGCTGCTGCTTCCACAGCACCCAGGAGACTCTTTATTTTACCCTCAGCTCTGTCTCACAGGTAAAGACACATGTCAGGTAGGCTACCTTGTGTTAGTTATTTTTAACACACAGGAGAACCTGGAATTACCCTGATTATAATACCACGTCAATCTGTTAATTTCCTTAATCATCACTGTACTAATAACTGTACATGTAAAAGTACTGATTCAATTCAAGTCCAGGCACTGAAATTTAATCCAAGTATAAAAGTCTAAAGTCAGTCACTGAAGAACTTTTCATTTTCACGTTATATTAATTTAATGTGAAGATTATTAATACTAACTTAAATTAATAAATTAACATTAACTTCACATGTGCAGTTTTCAGTGCCATTAATCAGTTGTAACTGGAATGTGATTTCGTTTCTCTGAAATATGTGCAATGACAATAAACGACAATTCTATTTTTCCTTTGTCTTTAGCATGACTTTTATCTTGTTGAATCTTTTATGTTTTCATCTTGTTATGTATTTAATGACTTATAAATGTCTTCTGCGTGTTATTGCATCTTTAACGTTGTTTAGGTCATGTTGTTTCTTTAATATATTTTACTCTTTGTTCTATTCAAATGCATTATAACTACATTTATGGAGCCTGTTTTGATAATGAATGGAGAGTGAATTACATATATTTGTACTGAGCGTAAAAGAAAACAGTTGTCTGAAAAATGAAGTACTGATCACAGAAAACTACTACAGTGCTGTAATGAAGTATTTGTACTTTGTGGCTAAGTTGTTGCGTAGAGATGAAACTGTGGGTTCATGTCATTGTCATTACTGTGAAGAGAGTTGTGAATGGAGGTTTCTGACTCTGAACAGAACCTGGACCTTTGTGTTTTATTTCAGTTCTCTGACAGTAATAATGGTACTATGAATACCAATACTACTACACACACTGACAGTACCATAAATACTCAATAGGATAAATACTAACAGTAATATGAATACATAGTACTATAAATAATAATTTCTCTTGGTGTTTATTTTAGTTACAAGCGGAACTCCGCTCACTACAGAAACAGGAAGTGACATTTGTAATGACTCCACCTCCTCCGGGTCACATGACTCAAACACAAACTAGTCAATGGCACTTTTTAAATGAAAGGACAACAAACATTTAAAGGACCATTTCATAATGTCTCAGGTGAGCCATCTCCATGGAGACACTTCCTGTTGGTCCATTTGGTCATCACATGGTCCTGTTGCGATTGGCTGTAGTCTCTATGTAGAGGGGGGAGGGGTGATGCTGGTATTTAGACAGAGGCGGGGTCAGAGTGCACAGGTGTGTCAGAGTCAGCTGGTATACAGTTGAGGTCCGGCTGATCTGCCTCTGTGGTCCAGGTTCAAATCCTGGTCCTGGGTCTGGTTGTTCTGTTGTGACTGTTATGTTGTTTGCTTTGCTGACGTTACAGCCATACCAATGTGCCGCTGACTATGTTTGAGGAATGCTACTCTCTATCCCTTCTGTTGGGAAAAATGTTCATTTCAGTTGTTACTGCAATCTGAACAGATGACAAACACCTGCACAGGTACGTTTTTCATCTGTGTGACTTTAATGTGCATTATTGGAGTAATTGAGCTGTGTGCATTATATCATATATTATTATCAGCTGTTTGCTACGTTAGAGTTTTGTTGTTCTGCTATTTGTGTTTTTTTGTTATTGTGGCAGTAATGTCAGTGTATTGATTCCAGAGCGAAGGTGTTAATTTGTTTCCATCATCATGGCAACACATGTCTTGTCCTTGTCATCATGGGAGTAGTGTCTCTGTGTTCTTGTCGTCATGTATGCAGTATCTTCATGTCCTTGTCATCATGGAAATGGTGTCTCTGTGTCCTTGTCGTCATGGAAATGGTGTTGTTGTGTTCTTGTCATAGGAGGAGTGTCTCTGTGTCCTTGTCCGTGTCTCTATTCTCATCATCCTGGCAACAGCATCCGAGTGCATCTATCGTCATGGCAGCGGTGTCTCTGTGTTGTTATTGTCATGGTAATGGCGTCTCTGTGTCCTTGCCATCACGGGAGCAGTGTCTCTCTGTCCTTGTCGTCATGGAAATGGTGTCTCTGTTCTCATCATCCTGGCAGCAGCATCCTTGTGTACCTATCGTTGTGGCAGCAGTGTCTCCGTGTTCTTGTTGTCATGGAAACGGTGTCTCTGTATTCTTGTTGTCATGGCAGCAGTGTCTGGATGTCCTAGTCGTCATGGCAGCGTGTGGCGTCGGGCATTGAGTGCCTCCATTAGCTCATGACACAGACACTGACAGAAGCCGTAAAGGACGAGCAGCAGCAGCGTGGACGGAACGAGGCTGACGAGGACAACGCCGAGCCACAGCTGACCAATCATCAACAGGTAGATCCCCAGAGGCAGCGAGCTGAAGTAGACCTGGAACACAGACAGGACATGCCTGAGCACAGACCATCAGACCCCGTCAGACCCTGAACCCATCAAACCCTGATACCCAGTCAGACCACATCAAACCCTCAGACCCTGAACCCATCAAACCCTGATACCCAGTCAGACCACATCAAACCCTCAGACCCTGAACCCATCAAACCCTGGTACCCAGTCAGATCCTGCATTAATCCCTGAGCCTATCAAATCTTGGGCCCTGATCAGACGTAGTCAGACCCCATCAAACCCCTTTAAAACTGACCAGGCACAGTGCCCCCAGCAGGCAGCGAGGGAAGCTGCGAGACGTCCAGGCGCGACACTTCTGAGCCGGGAGGTTACAGGGCAGTGAGTCGAGGCTGGGGGGGCGGTACAGACCCACCACGTTGAGCATGCTCAGTGAGTCTGAGGATGGCGACTCTTCAGGGAGCTCCATGATGGTGATGACCAGACAGTCGGAGGACCGGTGGGAGGAGTCTGCTGCTGCCCCACCTCCTCCTCCTGGTGAAGGAACACAAAAGGGGACAGGGTCAAAGCTCAACTGTGTCCATGAACATGTGACAGAATTTTCAGGAGTCCGTTACCTGTCAGACTGTTGGGACTCAGGACCACCTCCCCTCCTCCACCACCTCCTCCTCCACCTGTTGTTCCTCCTCCTCGCCGAGCTCGGTCCTGACACGACAGAACAGCTAGGATGTGTCGGTCATCCTCCATCAGCCAGACCTGAGACAGAGACATTAACTCCTTGTTAATTAAGTTTTCATTGATCTGGACATTCCCATCTTCTTTCTCTTGATGAAGCTTGTGAAGAAACTACTATTTCCAGGAGGAGTGTCCATGCATGTTCTGCATGTTCTTGGGCCTTCGGGACAGATTTGGGGCCAAACTAACACCACTTCAACAAAGGATCGGATTTTGTTGGTCAAAGGTCAAACGTCCAAGTTGTCATAAATCATGCTTTGTGATTTTGAAAACAACATGAACAGATTATAAACCAAACATATAATATTAAACTTATTGAAATAAGGAAAAAACATCTGTAAAAATGTGATTGTGGTAACTTTGTCACATATTAGATGACTTTACTGCCTTTTAGATGCCTTTGATAGATAAACTAACTAAAGTTACCATAGTAGGCATATCATGATTATCATCATCTCACCGGCCATTAGACCATGAGCTGCTGTGAAGGTGCTGTGTCCGGTGTCCTCTTTGTCTGCATTTGGTAATTGTCAGACAACTTCTCAGATAAAACTGCAACTCAGATTAATTTCTAATTTCAAATGGATCTTTCTTGGGCCGATGTTTAGAAAATCAGCTCACAATTTTGAGAAATGTTGATTTTTAAAAAAATTTTTTTTAAATATTTAAAATGTGTCCTTCTTTCTAATTCATTTTCATATTTTGATGGTTTGTTGGTTTCATGTAAATGGTTAGCAACATCAATGTCATCTTTTTTTGACTCATGGATTGAATGATTGGAACTGTCTCACCTCTTCATCTGGGACATGGGTCTCGTGGCGACAGAATGGGCAGCTGATGACAGTTGGCGAGGACTCACCTGAAAACCAATTAGAATAGTCGATTATAAAGAAAAGCAAACAATTGCATTGATAAAAAATATTTAACAGTAGGTTTGATCGACTGTCACACAGACTATTTATGACATGAATAAATATAAAAATGGATCACAGTGCGAGTCTGTCTGAGTCGGTCAAGTTAATCAAAGTCAGCTTTATTATCAGTATTTGTCATATGTACATCACATACAGAACAGTGAAATTACAAAACTCTAAAGCCCCACGGTGCAAAATGAACATTGTAGGAAAAATATAACAGAATAAAATATAACTATGAATAGAGTAAAACTATAAAACAGGAGGGGGCTGAGGAGACAATAAACAGACAATAAAGGTCCAACAGTGGAGTTAAACAGATGAGTTATTCATAAATATTTTTTATTTTCCTGTTTTTTCTTTCATATAGCACCATGTTCATGTTTATCACAACACACCTGCATCATATAAATATGAGAATAGATTTATTAATGAGTAGCTCCGGCACAAACTGTCCACTGGGGTTACAAAAGAAAGCACTGATGGGATTTACAAAGGACAGGTAATTAAAAGACATCAGTGCGTTCTCTGATCATGTCATAGTATCGTAGAACGTCTGATCAGACAAACTGAAATGAACTGTGTTTAGTTGTGTGTTCTGTTGTTGGGTTGCAGTCCTACTTTCCTTCAACAACTTGGAGGCTTCAGACTCTGAGGTGTTTCTGTTAGAGGCAGTTGAAGACTGTGTCGTCTTCTAAACAGTTCACACGATGGTGGGAGGTGGACATTTAGTTCCTTTAATCAGCATTTAGTAAGTCAGGACTCTCACACCTCTACACTTTCAGCTCATGATCTATTTTTCAGAGGCATCGTGCAGATTTTGTCATTAAAAATAAGTAGGAATACCGTCACACTGTCCTATTCAGCTAATATTCTTTTAATACGGCCTTTGGTATTATGGTATTTTACAGAGCAGTGCAATTACATGTGGTGCTAATGTATGGGCTTGTAATATTAATGATGCTGGTAAATGTTGCGATGGTGAGTGTATTTAATCTGTTTATAAAGATATTTGAATGTCTGTCCAATAAAAAGGGTTTGATAGGAAAATGTTTCAGTTAAGATGCACGTACATAAGATTAAAGTGTAAAAACATTTCTGATTCAGTATAGGTAGGCTCAGTCTGAATCACCAATAGATAACATGATATTAGTCAAACAGACACACACACACACACACACACACACACACACTCACACACATATATATGGCCATTAATTATCATTATTATATTTAATATATAATTGCCAGATATTTAAAGTTAAGTTGTTCCTGAAAATAGGAAAGGACATTTTATAACACCTTTACTGCAAAAACAACATAAACAAATCTAGGCCTGTTATAATGAGAGCCTTCAAAGGGTTAAGGATTTAAGAGTCATTTTTTATTTTCATACTCTCTGTTGGTGTTGGTGTTTTCATGTGTAAACTGTAAATCTTCAGACTCACCCATGTCCACCATCTTCTTCAGACACTTGGCACAGACTCGGTGCAAACAGCCAAGCAGTTTGGGTTTACGACTCCGAGTGTCAAAGCGGTTGTAACAGATTTTACACTCCAGCTCCTCCAGAGTGTAGACCAGAGACCGAGCCCATGTCTGGACCTGCAAAAAACACAAGAGACCACAAGGGTTCAGCTGAGGACAGGCCTGATGGGAACTAAAGATGAAACCGGAAGAGAATGATACTGAGGAGGGATGTACGAATACATCAGTGGAACAGCAGTGTCGATAATCACCTAAAAGCAGAAGGATGATGTCAGTACCTAATAATTATCTGTTGTGTTTTAGTCATAGTTGTTTGATAAATGTAAGAAATGAAAATGTGCTTCTATAGCACCTTTCATAGTCATCAGACACAAAGTGCTTTAAAGTAAGAGAGCAAAAGTACACAATAACACACAAAACACAATTATACTGTATATTATATATTTTATATATATATCATGTTTTGACCTTATTTATTCCAAGACATAATTATTTATTCTGTGTTTATTAAAACACAGTATAAAATAAACACAATAAACATTAACTCCCATTCAGAGATAATGTAACAAAGGACTTTAAAACAGAATATTTATGATTTATACTGATATTCTTTACTTCAACAACACAAAGGACAATAAATAAATAAAAATACAGAATGTAACATTGGTACGAGCATTAGCTCAGAATTTCTAAATACATACCTCCATAATTGTAAGATTTGATATTAAAAATACAGGAATTTTCAACAGTTCCTTTAAGTATTTGATTCTGTTTCTGTAGAATATTATTCTTAATGTGGTTGAACTGATGCTGTTTTCCTTTTCCTAGACACATCTTATTCGGTTTCCTCTTGGTCATTTTCTCACCTTTCCCTCCATCTCCCGATTTGGCTCCGCCTCCTTCAGCTGGCTCATCTTATTAGCTGTCTTCTTCAGGTGAACTAGGAGGAAGTGCTTTGGTGGAGCTGAACTTACCCTGAGGCTGCGACCTGCTGTTGGACAGAAGTAGGACACAGTCAGCAGAGCCAGTCCAGTTTACAGTTCAACAGTCCAAATGGAGCTTTTAATGTGGTGAAAAGTATAAATCCAGACTTCGTGTGTTGGATGATGGTAAATGCTCCTCCTATATTTTTTACATTGGTATAAACTGTCATCAGCACAGGTTGTGCATCAAAGCTAAACATACACAAAACCTATTTATTTTAGCTGTTTTTATTTTATTTTTTATAGTAGGTTTTATATACAATAGACAGATTGGATTGAACATTTACATTTGTTGGAACTTGTTACAGTGACAATAAATCTATTCTATTCTGTAACTAATGTAAAGATCACACTGTTACAGATTGAACAGAACACAATCCAAAGCTGAATGAAGATGTCAACCCAAATATGATTTGGAAAAAGATGAAAACTGTGGATGACACCTCAGCAAAGAATCCTTTAGGTCAGAATGTTTGCTACATAAATGTGAAGGTGTTCTATTAGTTGTTTAGTAGGTGTAGGTCATAGAAACTTCACACAGTGAGACGGTCAAACTACAATCCTGACATTGTCAGAAACGTTATATTAGATTTAATAAATCTATATTCACTGACAGATTAAGTACCAACAGTACGTTATTCAACCTGTACTTACAAAACCTACAAGTGTTCTATCTATTATATAAGTCTCCAAGCTCCCTTTCTGTTCCAAAATCCCTGAACCTTTTCACCGGTACATAATTGATATGTTTGGAGAACTAATGATCTTCTAGTTGCATCAAACAATTGACTTATTTCTATACTTACAGAGGTAAAGACATTAAAAGACTGAATTTATTATTTCATACTTTTCAGAAAGATCTTATTTTGTACGTGTTAACAAAAAGTCATGCGTCCAAACTAAGGTTAGTTACAGGGTTCCACAGGGTTCTGTACTTGGACCAGTTCTTTTTACTCTATGTCTTGCCTTTAGTCGACATCATATGGAAACATGGCATAAGTTTATACTGTTATGCTGATGACACACAGCTTTATTGACCCTTGAAGCTAATGAAACTTACGACTCCAAGCACTCCTCAAAGACAAAACTAAAGTCAACTTACCTCCTAAAGCAGGGTTTGAGGGCCACCTACAGCCCAATATGATGTCAAGTGGGCCAGAAAAGTATAATAATCGTAATTTAAAAAGTAACACTCTATTATGAAGATGTTTACATCTACAAAGTTACCTTAAAAATCTGGAATAACATGAACCTGAAATGTTTATTTTAATAAAATTAGGCCTAATTTGATCATTTACATTTGAATTTACAGATCATAGTGGATCTACAAATACACAAAACATTTAATAACAAGCACAATATTGTTAAAATTGCACTTGTTTTTCTTAAAACATTGTAAGTTGTCCATATTTGTTAGGGTTTATTTACAATTTTTTACACTAAAACAAAGAGAAAATTTTGAGTTTTTCATTATTTACAGATTATTATTATCATATTTTACCAGTCTGATTTACTTTAGATCATATTGGTCTGAATGTGGAACCTTGTACAATACTTGAACTAAAGTAAAAGAACAATGACACTTCTACAGATGCAAATTCAAGACAGGATAAATCCATATGTGGCTGTGAGCCGTGTGATTGTTCGATCTGTAGGTGAGGCTGACCTACCTGAGTCCAGATCAGCTGATCAGAGTGACAGTCAGAGAGGTCGTCCATCTGTCTGTCCACCTGTCCACCTGCACAGACTGAAACACAGGTGACACACACCTTCAGTTCTCCTCAGCTTAATTTTTTCAGGTCTTTTATCCTGGACACAAAATTATATGTTTGCTTTTTATTTGCCTTAACATTGACATATTTTCTGATGACTGATCAATTCACAAAGGAGCAGAAAATATATTAAAATTAGATTTGTTTTGATACAATACTTGATGATTTGTACATTCACACTGGATTATAATAGGTTGTGATCATCAACATGTGAACATTTCACATTATCATAAGTAATTAAAAAGTGTGGAGGTTTGTTTGATTCGCTGAAACAAAAGAGGAAATAAATATTCTGATCACATCAGTATTGATTTGTTTTATAACTTATTTATATTTTAGTCATCTTTCACATCACTTAAAAAGCAGATAAATAACCAGGTTAAAGCTACATCCTGTCTTGTAACTCTTTGACATCTGCATCAGACCTATCAAAGTGCATTACAAATGTTATTATTGGATATATTATTGATCCTTGTACACTGGCGCCTGTTCCTGAATCACATCAAAAGACTCTTTGGATCCACTGTTACTATTATTCTACGATCAAAAAAGTCTCAGAAAACACACATTAAATCCAAACTGCCCGAATCCACCGTTAGGAAGAGAAACGCATGTAACGGTTAGTGTCAACAAGGACCCGGATGGACCACGAGCCACAGGTTAACCCACCTGAAGCTCACCTGTCTGCTACCGCCGACCTCTGACTCAATGCGGACACGCACGTGACCGATGGAGGCGAGGATGAGGATGAAGAGCTTCAGTCTGGGAGTCCCAGAACCCAGACACAGTCCTGGACCGGAGCCGGTTTGGGGTCAGCCTCAGTCCGGCGGGTCGACCTGACGGACGCCAACCCCCACCCCCACCCCCACCTCCCTCCGTCGGATGCGGTGGTTTGTTGTTGCTTTAGTTGCTGTACTTGCCGTCCTCCTCCTCCATCATGTTGCTAGTGTTGGACTCTTTTATGATCTGGTTGCTGTGGTTGCAGTGATGGATGAGGTTGTTGCTATAGTTGCAGTGATAGTTGCCGTCACTGATTGTTGTTGTGGTTGTAGTTGCCTCAGTCGCTGTAGTTGCCGTCCTCCTCCTCCTTCATGTTGCTGTGTTTAAATGCCCTTCTCCTCCGTCAGGTTGCTGGATGGATGATGTAGTTGCTATAGTTGCAGTGATGGTTGCCGTCCTCCTCCTCCTCCGTCACTGATGGTTGTTGTGGTTGCTGTTCGCCGTTGCTTTCTCCTCCATGAGGTGACACTGGCGGTTGCTGCAGTTGCCGTAGTTGCCTTCTCCCTCCTCCGTCAGGTTGCCTTGGCTGCGGTGATGTCGCCTTCCTCCTCCTCCTCCTCTTCCTCCTCTTCTTCCTCTCCCTCCGTCAGGTTGTCGTCGTTGCGGTGTTAGTTGCCGTTTCCGTCTCCTCACTGCGGTACCCGTCGGTCTGCGGGTCCGCGTCGTGTCGTGGGGATGCTACCGGATGCTAACGGGCTCCTCTTCCTCCTCTTCCTCCTCCTCGTGAGTCACCGTCGCTTCTTCTTCTTCTTCTTCTTCTCCTCCGTTTTACTGCGGCGCGCGAACGAACTAACGACCGAACGACCGGCGGCAGGAGACCGGGTTACCATGGCAACGAGCCCGACCGCAGCGACGGGATGGACGACGGGGAAGAGGAGAGAGAGAGAGAGAGAGAGAGAGAGAGAGAGAGAGAGAGAGAGAGAGAGAGAGAGAGAGAGAGAGAGAGAGAGAGCGAGAGAGAGAGGACACTGTGATGAAGATCATGTGGAATGTGTGATTATTGGTGGTGGTTCTGGTTTTAGACTAAACTGGACTCAGGGTTTTATTTAAGGGATGTCACCAAACCACCTGTACACTGTCCCGTTTATTCATTAAAAAATCCAATATATAAAACCTCCCTCTTCGAATATAAATTCAAACACGTCAAAGATAGTTGTTAATAGTTAATTGTTATGAAGCCAAATATTTAGTATATGAACAATGTTTTATTTGAAACTGAAAATGGAAGTTTTGATTTTGAATTTAAAAATATGTGTATGAAAAGTTTTTAAGGAAAAATATTCTGATTCACTTCGGTAACTCTTTGGAATAGGCCTAAATATTTTTTTATTTGTCACTTTCATATATATTTTAATATTTGAGGTTTTATCA
Source organism: Maxillicosta whitleyi (assembly GCA_029822895.1). NCBI lineage: Eukaryota > Metazoa > Chordata > Actinopteri > Perciformes > Neosebastidae > Maxillicosta > Maxillicosta whitleyi. Next base: position 23,788 of record JAPSES010120639.1, read on the forward strand.
GATTTTCATCTTATTTTTCATTTCCAGATTTTTTTTTTTTTTTTGCTTTCAAATCTTTTTTTCAGTTTCAGATCCCTTTTTTCCCTCGCTTGTAGCTACAACTTGTGGCATAGAGTATGGACACAATTTAGGGTCATAAGTTTTGTGTAGGCTACCAAAAAAAAAGGGGAAAAAATTAATAAATTGAAACCGAAAATTTAACTTATGATTTTTAATTTTGAAAAATAAAGCAATGTTTTGTGTATGAAAAGTTTTTTCCAGGTTAAATATAATTTTGATTGACTTTGGTAATTCTTTTGAATAAATTATTTATTTCAATTTTCACTTGCATATTAGAGGTAGAGAACCTCAAAATATACATGCAAGTGAAAAATGTAAATGAGTATTTTCCCCCAAGAATTACCAAACTTAATCAAAAATTTTAATTAACCTTGAAAAACTTTTTATACAGTTATTTTTTATTGGAATACATAATTTTATTTTTCACAATTCAAGATCAAAACTTTAATTTTCAGTTTCATTTTATTTTTTCATATACAAAACCTATTACCTTAATTAGCTCCATAAAATTAGATCCTGCCATATCAATAAGCCAGAATTAATGAATAGTATATTCGCATGTTCCTGATAATCTGCTTTATGGATAATCTTGATAGCTGTCTTCTGTAGGACATCTGTCATTCTCTGTACTGTCAAGATCATATGTGATGCTACATACATAATTTCCAATGTAGAAGCCAAGTGACCTGGGTCTGTTTATGACTCAAGGATTTATCATGAGTCTAACCTGTGCTGGACTGCAATGTGAAAAGCAGCCAAGAGAGAGTCAGAATTCAACAAACACAAGAAACTACCTGCTGATTAGCCAATAAAAGCGTCCAATAATATAAGCTTGGGTTTTTCTTCCAAATTTCACATAAAATAGCACGATGGAATAGTTGTACATTATGACATTTTTTTCCTTTTTTTGGTTAACATATTGTCTTCAATATACTGGAGTGTTCATTTATTTTGCCTTTTGTTCACCTATATATTATTCCTACTTTTGTTAAAGTTTATGATTGTCATTATCAAACAAAAACAGGATGTTTTGTTCTCTTTCCATTTTGTAATTGTTAACTTTACTTTTAAAATCTAAAATATTTAAATATATATATAACTACTGTTTAACCAACATTTTATGAATTTTTGTAGTTCATAAAATGTTCCCGGGGGGCTTTACAGAATGACGGACCAAGCCGGAAGTTGTCGTCGGAACTGTTTTGTTGCCGGACCCTCCCCATATGAAGTAGTACGTTGCTTCCTGTCTTTGGAGATAAAGGCGGCCCGGCGGAATCACCGCGGCTGAATTTTTTGGGTTTGTTGGGTGAATCCGGAGGAATCGGAGCCATCAGAACCGCAAACATGGTGAGTGTTCGCCAGGGGGTCGGTCTGCTAGATGAGGGCCCCTGAGGTACGGGTATTTACCGGACTAGAGCCCGGTTTGAACCGGATCCGAGACTGGTCGACGAGACGCGGGAGTTGCACCGAACGTCTCATGAACGTTGGTGGTTTTACCGGTCCAGTTCATGGTTTATACTGTCCAAACCGGTCCGGTACTGGTTCAGTAAGGTTAGTTTAGTTTAGACCGGTCCGGATTCAAGCTCAAACCGTGCGTCGTGGATCTTGTTCAGGTTTACAGGGTCCAGACCAGTGAATGAATGAACCATGAATAAATCATTCAACACCAGGTGATTCGTGTAATAATGAAGATTCTGGAACAAACGCAAAGTGATTGGACCAAGATTCTTGCCATTGACTAAATCTGACCTGAGATCTGCCGTAAAACACGGACAACACAGTCATTGTCAACATGCAGCTACAAGTTTAATGTTCAGAGATTTACGGTGAAAATCAGCCTCAGTATCTGCAAAGTTTTACTTTAAGAGTTTATGCTTGAGTTTAAAGAACACTGATTTTGAATTAAAAACTTCGGCTCAAACCAGAGGAACCAAAAGTGATCAATATAGACAACAAACATTAGTGGTTATGAACGGCTAATGCTAGTTTGAGGATTTAAAAAAAATGGACAATTAAGGAATGCTACAACTGTAGAAACCTATCCACACTAGTTGGACTGAAATATAAAAGGCTTAAGACGACGTTGAGGAGACTTTGTCCATTATAACTCTATGGACCCATTTCATTACAAGCAACTTCCATTTTTGTATGTAAATTCTATGGTGTTAAATAAAAGCTGTGGATATATGAATTTGCTCACTTGTCTTAGTCCTCCTGTGCTCCTAGAAAAAACAAAACCAATCCTTAAGTAGTAAAACAGAACCATTGCTATTTGAGGCAAAACTTACTTGCCCCCAATGTTTATTCGGCTCCATCAATAGCCTAGCAGCAATCTGTAAGGGCACAAAAGATTCAATATAAGGCAGATGATTAATAAAACTGCACTTCATTTTCACTTCATAAACAGTTCAGGTTGTTCATATTTGCTTAGGTGTATTATGTTTTATTGTTAAAGGATAGTTTGTAAATGTAAATATTTTCATTTAAAAAAATTTTTGCACTTAAACGGACAAAAATTCTGAGTTTTTATTACTTAGCATAGTTTAATATTATTTTCACATTTAGCCAATACGAAAACTTGGAGTCATTAGTTATAGGTTAGTATGTTATTATTTTACTTGGTCTGTAAACCTATGGAACCTGAACTAAATTCAGTTCAATACCCTTGACTGTTAATATCTTCAATGTAATTTTTGCACTTTGCAAATTCATCCCATGGGCCGGATGTTAGACACCCCCACTTTTGATTCTGAGTTTGGAGGTTCATGTCATCCATATTGGGTTGGTCTATATAATAAATATAATCAGTCCCAGGTAAATAGGGACTGTGGTTTTCCTGAATATGAAGTTCTTCACCCTGAGGTTCAGACAATACCAGATCACTACAGAAGGAGAAACCTTTTGCCCCCAGAAATCATAAGTTTGAGTATAGAGAAGACGAAAGGGAATCCAGATTAATCCAGAAAAGAACACTGTGTTTGGTTATATAGTCAGTTTGATGCTGAAGTCCAGGTTTCTTTATGTATGTTATTACTATGACTTGGATGTTCAGTTCAACACATTTCTGGTGCTGATGTCCTCTCTGATTGTCTGTGATTGGTTCCAGACGGTGGGTAAGAGCAGTAAGATGTTGCAGCACATCGACTTCAGGATGAGGTGCATCCTGCAGGACGGTCGCATCTTCATCGGGACTTTTAAGGCCTTCGATAAACACATGAACCTGATCCTGTGTGACTGCGATGAGTTCAGGAAGATCAAGTAAGGACCGCTGACATGTACACATGCAGAGAGGGAGGCATGCTGGGTAATAACACCTGTCTCTGTGGGCCTTTGTTTTTAGGCCAAAGAACTCAAAGCAGCCAGAGCGAGAAGAGAAGAGGGTCCTGGGTCTGGTCCTGCTGAGGGGGGAAAACCTGGTCTCGATGACAGTGGAGGGTCCGCCCCCAAAAGACGTGAGTGTTGTGGTTGTTGCATTTGACGGAGGCATCGCTCACATTTAGAACTGTTTCCAGTTTTTTTGTCATGTGTTATAAAATATTCAGAGGTAGAACATTTAAAATCATAGTCAATGATTAAAAAAAAAAAAAAAATCAATGTTGAGAGAAATTAAGTCAAAACTATCTGAGGCATTTTGGAAGCAAAGGTAACAAAGTAAGTCAAATTAACCATTGCAATGATATTTATCCCTATATAAAACTATATTTTTGACATTTGTCATTGTTTGGTATCCCAGACCCCTGTTAGAAAAGAAACGCCTGAATTCAACATGTCCACGTACTTTTGTGCACATAGTGTATGACTTGGGCGATCATGCTAGGAGGCCAACGATATGTATATTATCAATACAAAAACCAGACACCATGCAGGATGTGGATATCCATATAATATTTTAAATGGACTACCACTGGTGGGTCACCTTCAGTCCCGTCTGCCCTCTTTAACCTTGACCTTTGACCTCTGCAGACGGGGATCGCCCGTGTGCCATTGGCAGGTGTTGCCGGTGGTCCAGGTGTGGGCCGAGCAGCAGGTCGTGGTGTTCCGGCCGGAGCTCCAATGCCTCAGGCTCCTGCAGGTCTGGCAGGACCGGTTAGAGGAGTGGGCGGACCTTCGCAGCAGGTAAACATAGTAACGGTTTCAGATGATGTGTGATGGCGTGACAGGAAAGTGACATGTCTGTGCGTTTCCAGGTCATGACCCCTCAGGGCAGAGGAACGGTTGCTGCAGCAGCAGCTGGAGCCAGCATCGCAGGAGCCCCTACCCAGTATCCACCTGGACGAGGAGCCCCACCCCCAATGGGACGTGGAGCCCCGCCCCCTGGTAAGTCACATGGCATCACTAGCTGACATGATGGAGCTGTGTTAACAAAATGGTGGGATCATTTAAGTCGCTTTTCCACGACATGGTACTCTTGTCATCATGTGGATTCATGGATCACTATTCACTGTCTACTTCCACATCTGATTTTTGTAAATCGGCGGGTCACAGAGAAAACTGTCCGACCAATCATTGTCTGCAGTGTCGTGATGTCATGTTTTGGTATCTGTTCCAGCATTTTGGAACCTCGGCTGAGGCGGTACTAAAAAACTAGTATTTGGTCCCAGATTCCAGGTCCTTTTTCGTAATGGAAAAGCGAAGGAGCCGTGTAGAGTAGAGCCAGTACCGTGGAGTGGAAAAGCACCATTAGTCCCACCTTTATCAGGGCTTTGTAACATCTTTGGGGGTAGTAACAGAGTCGTAATAAAAGTGGAATTATGATTCTGGGATTTAAATGTGAGTGTGGACCATGTACAGTGAACAAACATAACGCGATTAGAAAGATGTCAAACTGCGAAGATGCCCTGAGCTGTTGCCACTTTGGGTGGAGGACTGTATTCATGCTAACATGCTAATTTGTGGAAGGGTGAAAGATGGGCCAACACTTATTTCTATGGTGTGATAGATCACATTATACACTGCATTGTGTCACCACTCCACCATCTCACCTTTTTTCAAATATCTGTGTAAAATTGGCTTCATTCTAATGTTTTCATTTCACAAATTCATCCCATGGGACAGAACAAACCCTTTGGGCCAGTTTTGACCCACGGAACATACATTTGATATCTGTGTTACATGAAAATGTAATGCTTCATTTCATTGTCAACTCAAAAATAAGGCTTGAATTACAGACCCTGTATTCTTACGTTTCTCTGACAAAAGCATCATGTCAGTCTGACTTGTGATTGGTTTACTCGGCGCCTGTTACTCCCGCCTTCATATTCAAACTCAAGCCCTGCAATTCCAGACTGATTTCTCAATGAGAGACTGATGGCTGCCAGGCTGAGGGAAACTCACATAATGTACATCTTTGTATTTGCAGCTTTCTAAAAGTAGATTTTTGTGACGTGTGTGTATATATAAGCACAGCTGTCTGTAAACCCAGTGGTATGTCCTAGATATTCTCAGAAAACTTTGTGTTCGTTTGGATCAGATCCTCCAACTATGATCTGATTGGTTGACCTGTGGCTCCTCCCCCTGCAGGTATGATGGGTCCACCCCCTGGCATGCGGCCCCCGATGGGTCCTCCGATGGGGATGCCTCCAGGTCGTGGTGCACCAATGGGGATGCCCCCTCCTGGCATGAGGCCACCACCCCCTGGCATGAGAGGTAAGGCTGTTACCATGGAGATGAACCACAGCTTGTCACTTTACAGTGTCGAGTCACGAGCACTTCATAGGTTGTGTTCTGGTATGCAATACCTGAAAACGTACTTTGTACATGTGTGAATTCAGTTAGAACACCTCAGTGTGTTGAAGAGGCGGAGTAACACATACATGAGTGATCAGTTGTGCAGTGTTTTGGTTATTCTCAGATGGGGTTATTGTGAAATAAGTATGGGAATCACAGCTTCTTAAATGCTTAATCAAAGCAGGTCATGAAGTCACGTGACTACTGTGCTCTGTTTCAGGACCACCCCCTCCAGGGATGAGACCACCCCCTCGGCCCTGAAGAAGTCCCGTTCCCTCAGCCGCGCCTGTTGTATAGATATTGTTTTTTATGTTTTGTGTTTTTTAATAAAGTGTCTTCAGGACGTTTTGATTTCAGCTCTCTTCTCTGTTTTGTTGTCACAGTAACCAGTTCAATAAAGTTCTGAGAACAGTGTGAACCTGAACAGGTCACCTGAGACGACACATGAAACGCCCAACAATTCATACAGTTCAGGAACCAGTTGGATGACAGATGAATGTTAGTAAACAGCCACAAATTTCTGTTAAACTGTTGTAAATGTTCTAGTTCAGATCTTTACCTTCTAATCACACATTTTGAACAGTTTACTGATATTCATGGATGAATCTACTGCTGGAGTGTATTTTTATGTTGAGTAATATGCTTTATCACTTCTAATTTAATTATGTGAATTAAAACGAGCAAAATCAACAAAATGAAAACCTGATGATCAACTGTAATTAACCAAAATAGAGTAAAATGGACCATACTTTCTAAAACGGACAATTGAGAAAATGTTCAAAAATAAAAAATGGGAAAATTTAAGGTATAAGGGGAGGGAACATGTCAAATAAGCCTTAAAATGGGCAAAATATCCCAAAAATTAAAATGGGCACCAAAATTTTAGAGGTTAAAACTACAAGCAAATGAGGGAAAAATAGCAATGGAAAGACTGCAAATGGACAAACTAAGTGAAAGAACACAAGGATCACAATAATAAAATTATCAAGATGTCGATAGAAATAAATAAAAATAACATTGTCAGCTTAAGTAAAGTTTTGATTTAATGACAAGATGAATACCGAAGTGAAAATAAACAGAAATAGATGTAAACCAAAGCCATTAACTACATTTTAAAGTAAACGAAACCTCAGTATCATGTGATTCACTAGTCACGTGGGCCGGCAAAGGTCATGTGACTCAGTGAGCAGTCGAACCAGTTTGAAAGGAGCAGAGATCTGACCCAAGGTAAGTGCTGTTTAACCGGGTCCCACTCGGTCCAATGTGGTCCGAGCCGTCCGATTCGGTTCGACAGATGAATGGGCTGATTGTGTGTCCGTCTGTGTGTTTGTCAATCTGTCCGTTTGTCTGTTTGTCGAGTTTTAATATTTTTCAGTCAGTTTAAGCTAATGTTGAACTAAAGCCAGACTTTAAACCGGGTTCAAGACCCGTTCTATGTTTTAATCAGATTCTGGTTCTGTTTAAAGCCTTCTGTATGAGTTTTACATTAAATGATTTGTTGTTACTGTGCATCAGTCGGTACTTCCTGAAACCTCATGTGATCCAACCTGAGATTTTGGGTTCTGTGGCGCCTCCTGCCGGTCAGTCATGTGAACTGTTCATAAAGGTGGAGATGAGTCTGGACCGGGACCAGGTTTGGACCGGGACCGAGTTAGGACCACAGTTAGATTTAACCTTTTGTTTGTTTTGTTTTTTGTTTGTTTGTTTTTTGGTTACTTTTGTTTATTTAGTTAATCTTTTGGTAATTTTTTTCAGTTATATTTATTTCAATGATTTTGTTAATCTTTTCTTATTTTGTTTCTTTCTGTCTATTTTTCTTCATATTTGTAATTGAAATTCTTTTGAATTTTTTTTGAAAATTTTATTTATTGTGACATTAGTTTTTAAACTTCTATCATCACATATGTGTTACATATGTTATTATATGATAATATAGCTTATTTTTTGATTTAGTTAATGTTAATTTCTTACTTTTTGGGATAAATTTGTTTAGATCTTGTCTTATTTTTGTTTATTTGGTTTTGTTTTGGTATAGTTATTTCATTGTTTTTCATGTCATTGTTGTTTTTCTGTCTTTTGTGTATTTTTTTCCCATATCATTGATAATTTTGTAATTTAAAAAAAAAAAATGTTTTTGGTCATTTTTATTAATTTCATTTCCAGTTTGTTAATTTTCATTTTATTGCTTTTTAGGCTTAATGTTCTCTTTTTGTTTTGTTTGTTGTTGTTGTTCACTGTCGTGCTTATTTTGTTTCTTTATTTCTATTTTTGTTCATATAATTTATACTTATTTTCATTTTATGATTTTTTTTTTTTTGTCTAAGGCTCATTTGGCCACTAGTCTTTGGTTAAATGTACATCTGTGTTTTACTGGTGACGTTTCCTTTTTTGTTCTGTCTATGTTGACCTGAAATATTTTTTCACAGTCTATTCACTGTGTTTCAGAATTATTAACTGGATGTCCTGCACATCCATTTCAGCCTTATACTGTCTCATTTATTATTGACGCTGGTTTTTTTTATTTTTTTGTTTTTGTTTCAGCCGTGAGATCACCATGGTGATCTGCCTGTGTGCCTATAGCTCAGGGATGTCAAACTCATTTTAGTTCGGGTTCCACATTCAGCTCAGTATGATCTGAAACAGGCCAGACCAGTAACATAATATTGGTTGTATGTGTTTTCTGTTCTCAGATGCTGCTGCTGCTATTTTTGTGTAATTTCCTGTTTGTGGCGGAGGCAGCGCCAGTTGCTGATGAGGTGAAGTACCTGCCAGGTTTGGCCAAACAGCCAAGCTTCAAACAATACTCCGGATACCTCAGTGTGGCAGACGGAAAACACCTGCACTACTGGTATGATCACAGTACAACTACACATTACATACAACTACACACAACTACACACCTCATGCATGTTACATATACGAGTACTGCTGTCAGGACTCAAATGAATTCATCCCTATATTTATCCTCTCACCTGTATCAACAATTTATTGAATAGTTTGCCTGTTTTGTTCATTTTGTAGTGTATTTTCTCCATGTTGTTTTTTTTATTTTCTAAGTTTTCTAATTTTTTTTTTGTTTATTTATTTCTATTTATGTTATATGTTTCTTGTATTTGTTTTTGTCTCATTTTATTTCTTATGTTGCATATTTTTCTACATTTTGTGGCTCAAAAAAAAAACAAAAACTGAAGAAGTGACTGTTTCAGCAAAGATATCATTAGCTGAACATAAACCCAGTGTGTCCATTCACTGTCATTGATCCAACTCCATGGATTTTACTGGTGAATTCATGTTAGAATTAATAGAAGATGACAGCATTTCCATGGTAATGACAGAGCCTCTGAATGTCCCAATGGGTCATATCTGATGACCTTGAGAACATGTCAAACTGCATTTTACACCTTTTATTTACACGGATTGATAGGATTAGTGGAGCAACAGGTATTAAACAGTTTAGATCAGTAGGTACATAAAGTTGCCAGTGGATGTTTGCATCTTTAAGGGTTATCTTCAATCATACAGTATCTCTACACTCAGGACATCAAACCTGTAACCTGACTCATTAATTTATAACCTTAATATATTCATGCTGGTGAGTGTTTTTGTCTTGAAATACAAGTGAAAATCCATAACATGAGTAAATGCTATATTAGCTGCTGTTAGTCATGACTGAGCTTGCACATGCTCAGTGTGGATCAGCCTCTGCTTGTTCAGTTCACATGTTCATCTTATTGATGGAATATTGCAATTTTTTTAAATTTCTTGTGCATTCTCTTTTATTATATTTTTATAATTATTTTCTTTTTAACTGCCATTTTTTCTGTTTCAAAAAGCCTTAAAATGAATTTTTGGTGGGTTTTGTGGCTGTAACCGATTAATTATGTTCCAGTTCATTTCAGTGTGGAAAAATGATTTGTAAAACAAGTAAATTGCAAAACGAGTTCCATCATTAAAGTAATTAAACTGGTACTGTGAGGTTCTACTGTACTGTCCTCAGTTGTTATTTAAGTGGATACTCCTTACTGTGTTCAGGTTCGTAGAGTCTCAGTCGAAGCCGACCTCTGACCCCGTGGTCCTGTGGCTTAACGGCGGCCCTGGATGCAGCTCATTGGACGGTTTCCTCACTGAACATGGACCCTTCCTGGTATGAGACCTGTAACTCCACCCGCTCCACCCATCCCATCCTAACACCCCTTCTAACCTCTGACCTTCATGTTTCAGATCCAAGACGATGGAGTGACACTGGAATATAACAAGTACTCCTGGAACCAGGTGAGTCCTGCTGGAGGTCACGTGACTCCTCAGGTATGTTTCCTTGAAGCTAATTGGTCTGTGCTCTGTTTCCGGGCAGATTGCTAACGTGTTGTACCTGGAGTCTCCAGCAGGGGTCGGTTTTTCGTACTCTGACAATAGAAATTACAAAACCAATGACAGTGAGGTCAGTGAATGCAGCACATTTTGATTGAGTCCAGATGTACAGGTGTTCTGTTAGGTGTTTATAGATTATTCTTCTGTGCAGGTGTCGATGAATAATTACCTGGCGCTGAAGGAGTTCTTCCGTCTATTTCCTGAATTCAGCACTAATGAACTTTTTCTCACTGGAGAAAGTTATGGAGGAATTTACATCCCAACGCTCGCAGAGAGGGTGATGGAGGACAGCAAACTAAACCTGCAGGTACGCACCTGGACACACACACACACACACACACAAACAAACACAAAGACATACCTGAACACACACACCTGTACACACCAGCGCTGTATAGGCACATGGTCACACATCTGTTAATTCACTCCATGGTAATGTTTGTGTGTGTGGTTCCCCCCTCCCCTCTCCCCCCTCCATTTGTTCAGTTCATGACTTTTCCCTGTTTTTCCTGAAGTCTTCCATCAATTTCAGGGAGTAAAACAATCTTTCAAGTTCTTTGTTAAATATTTTCTCTGGACAGAAATAATCTTTGTGTGTATTCATAAAATACCCACAGTGAATGTGGAGTGAATACACCTGGACTGTTCAGACCCCGCACACACCTACAAACTGTTTTTGTACATTAAAGTGTAATATTGTTGATGACCACTAGATGTTACTGGAAACAGCCTTAACTTCCATAGACTTACACAGTTACACTGAACCTCTCGGTGAAAACACCTGAACTAAGTCAATAATATTTTTTGGAGACCCACTGAGTTTAAAAAAATAAATAAATAAAAGAATGTAGTTGACATTAATAAGCTGACACATCACAGATTTTTGTTCCATAAATGTTGAAGTTTTACCGTCAGTTATCGTTCGGCATTAGCTCCCCTGTCACCTCCCACCTACCCATCTCACCTGCCTCACCTGTGTCTCCTGTCCTGCAGGGCATTGCCGTAGGAAATGGGATGGCAAGCTACGAGCTGAATGATAACTCTCTGGTTTACTTTGCGTATTACCACGGCCTGCTGGGAAGTCAGTTGTGGGCAGACCTTCAGTCGTATTGCTGCAGCGATGGAAAGTGCAACTTCTACAACAACCCAAACCGAAACTGCTCTAACCGCGTGAGTCTGAACTGCATTTTTGTACAAAACACATTTCCAGGAAAACTATTCATCATCTGTTAACAGGGTAACTAACTAAAAAGAACAGCAGGAGTCAGCAGTGGGTGATCCCAGGTTCATCAAGTCAGAATCCTGCCATGTTTTGGTTCCAACCTGTTCCATCTACCTGGATGAGGATTTGTGCTCATTAAATTGGGGTGGTTCAGTGAACAGGTTGGAACCAATACATGGCAGGACTTTGACTTAATGAACCTGGGATTACCCACCTTTGGCAGTAGCTGTATTGTAGAACAGTACGGGTCTCTATCACAGCTTTTTAAAGTGTGTTACAGCATCAAAATGTATTTTTATATTGTGATCAGTCAAACACTGCTTTTGTCACAAATGAAATCAACAATTAAATATTTTTATTGTACAACATTTTTGAAAATTGGTGTTTTTAATGATGTAATAAAACCCATTTAAAATGTAATGATGTACTGGTGCATCTGAGTAAGGTCTGGTTTGCGTCTGATCTGGTTCGGATCTAATCTATTTTGGGTCTGATGTGGTTCTGGTTTCTGTGCAGCTGGGTGAAGTCCAGGACATCGTGTACAGTTCTGGTCTGAACATGTACAACCTGTACGCGCCCTGTGTAGGTGGAGTTCATAAAAGCTTCAGGTAAGTAGCCTCTTGTGTTTCGATAACCGTGGTGTGAGCTCAGATGTGACAGACAGCTGTGTTTTGTTTTCAGTGTGGAGGGGGGTCAGCTGATCATCAGAGACCTGGGGAACATTTTCACGCAGCAGAAGCAGAATCAGATGTGGAACCAGGTGGGTTCTGTCATCCTTGGCCTCCAGATGTGTCCATGTTCACCTGTTTGCCTGCACAGGTCACATGACTCCCTGTGTGTCTGCAGAAGCTGCGTGGTCTGACGTCTCTTCACATGTCTGTCCGTCTGGACCCGCCCTGCACTAACTCCACCCCCTCCAAACTGTACCTGAATAACGCCTATGTCAAGAGTGCCCTGCACATCAGCCCTAAGGCTCTAGAATGGGACATCTGCAGGTAACTCACCTGGACAGGCACAGGGTGGGACATGGACCCCTTCCATCCTCAGGAGGTGTACTGTGCCTTCTTTGATTTCATTTGTAAAACTATCTTTTAAATCTTCAAACATCATATGTGTACCTGAGGATTAAAATTATTTCATTGGCTTATGTATGAGGGGCGTGGGCCTCACCTCTCTGTAAGTGTTAATGGTATCATGACCAGTTATGAGCGACTGACCCCAGAGCAGGTCCAAGTCCTGCAGGTGAAACTAACTCCTGAGCCTGAAGCCGCACACCTGAGCCAATGACCTTTGACCCCTGCCTTGTGTTTCAGTGCTGAAGTGAACCTGAACTATGGTCGTCTGTACACGGATGTCAAGAAGCAGTACCTCAAACTCCTCAGTGCCCTGGTTAGTTTCCTGGTTCAGATTAGTTAAAGTTCTCCAGGTTGTTTCTGTCTGTCCTAGTCCATTTCTGATTCGTCTCATCTCTGGTTTTTGCAGAAGTACCGGATCCTGGTCTATAATGGAGACGTGGACATGGCCTGTAACTTCATGGGAGACGAGTGGTTTGTCGAGTCCCTGAACCAGCAGGTACATTACCATGGAGACCATGTGATGTGTTTTAGACCAATGTAATCCTAATCTCCTGGATCAGGATCCGGTCTGGATTCTGTTAAACATGTAATGGGTAATAAAAACTGTGCGTCAAAACTCCAGCTCTACCATGTTGGACCAAAAGCATTTCTTTATGAACCATCTGATCCACATGTATCTTCAGTCATGTGACCTTGTTTTCGTCTTTGTTGACAGGTGCAGGTCCAGCGGCGTCCGTGGGTCTATGATGCTTTGGACGGTCGACAGGTCGGGGGCTTTGTCAAAGAGTTCGATCATATCGCCTTTCTCACCGTCAAGGTAAATACAATGCATGCCACCTGGTTGCATGACCTCTGACCTCTACTGCCATGTTTATGATGTCACTGCTAGGTCATATGACTCTGATCTCTGACCTCTGCAGGGCTCCGGTCACATGGTTCCTTCAGATAAACCCATTGCTGCCTACGCCATGTTCTACAGATTCATCAAGAGGCAGCCCTACTGACCTCTGACCCCTGTCTCTGGGTTCCCGCCCTCCGTTTCAACCACTCAGGCTACTATACCTTGTTGAAATATTTTCTCCTCAATTGTTGATTGTCTCACTGCCAACCAATCAGCTCAATTCTACCTGTGTTGCTAGGCAGATTTCACTGACATTTTATGTTGGATGGAGCGTAAAGACTTTGTCCAGTCAGATCCATGGAAGTGTTGCCGTGGAAATGAACACTGCCGTCTTTTTTCCATGAATGTGAAGCTTTGTTTGATTTGAACAATTTTATTAAATAAAGGGATGGTTTTAAAAATGACATAGCTCTGGGATTTGTGTTTACCCAGAATTTATTGCAGTAAGGGCGTGGTCACATGTCCTTGGAGTCACAATGTGCACATGCATATGATATTAATCTGTGATCAGAATTTGAAGTCTTCTCAACACTCAATTTTACCATCTTGCATAAAAAGACAATTCAAGTGTTAAATCAAGAAATTAGAATAAGCTCTAAGTAAGCATCAAACTGACTGAAATATTTGAAGTCATTATAAGTTACTGTAATTATTTAGTCAGATTCAGTCAAACAGCAGTTAAATATGACATGAGGTTTTATTAGTACCTGTCACTCATGCTCAGGTGTGTTGGTCACATGACAGGTTTCATGTGATATATGGAGTCATGTGAAAATCTAATCTGCACCAGTGTGATAGTGGAGGAACAAACAAACAAAGGTGAATCTGATTAAAACTATTCACAGTTATTCTGGTCCATTTAACCTGTGGGACATTTTTCCACATTATTGGATTTTTTTTTTTTATTTGTCTTGGACAGGCTTCATTAAACCTGACTGTCCTGATGCAGGGCAGTGTATACACAATACTACACACAGCACACACAGTACTGTTTATGTGAAATACATCAGTGTGTTAGTGTCAGTTTGATAAAACACTGTTAAGTATTTAGTTTCATTTTGATACAGAGGTGAAATGTTCATCAGTGTTTTTTTTTTTTTTGTAGATATTTGACACAATGGTACAAATTAAGATGTCACAAAAACAGTAAAATCAGCAGACTGGATCTTCTATTTATTTAATTACAAGCACAATGAACTGCCTTTGTGAATATAATCTGGTCTAGTTTTATTTCTGACTTGTGTTCGTGCTGATGAACCTCTTTTTAGATCTTTTAATTTATCTTCAAGATGTTATTCGCAATTGTTCAACTCTTTCATTTAGTGGCATTTTCAAAAGACGTGTACATAGGGCTGTGAGTGTTTAAACATTGCAGGGGTCTTTTAAGTTCTAATCCTTGTCCTCTGGTGATGTAGTTTTGTGTAAATGAAGAATCCACCTGCTGAAAACAGGATTATTGAGTCTGTGTTGATGTAAACACTGAACCTGACAGTCACAGATCAGGGCTCTTAGATATTACTCATTGAGCCTGACAGTCGCAACTCGGGTGAACTGGAAGTTTTCTTACTGCCCCTGAACGCAACAGTACTTTGACATTCACAGTCTGATTGCTGTGTTGTCTGTGTTTCAACAGCAGCTGGAGCCTCACCTGTACAGGTACGACCTTCACTCTATTTGCCACTGTCATTTGGTCACATAAGGTGTATATTTAGTGGGTTGTTAATTAAAAACGGCAGGTTTTAATTAGTTGTTGTTATTTCAGCACTACAGAGCATGTACTGCTAAACAAACCAATGACACAAGTGACACATAAATGGGAAAAAGCACCAAAGAAAAGAACAAAAACAGTCATTACAAGCCATCTTGTAGTTTATCGAACACTGTGAATTATGTGTGTTTTATTTGCAATTAACTTGGCTCACAATCCCAACCGAGTCCAAACAGAAGCAGTGTCAGGAGTGTACCAGTAAAACCAGTTTGTCTCAGAGTCCTGGTCCCTGTATCCTCAGACATTACACTGTTATCAGATAAATGTTTGGCAATGACTTTTAATAACATCTTCAGTAAAAGTAGTAGTCAAATGGAAAAAAAAAACATTAAACCTGTTTTGAAAAAAATCAAGATGGAAAAAACACATTTTCTACAATAGAACCAATAAAATAGATTTAACTTCTCTGACATATTTTCTTCAATCTTTCTTCCACTTAAAGGTAATATGATTTATTTTTTTTTTTACATTTTATAAATCAAACCAGTGAAAATTATTTTTGTTGGTGTTATTTTTCATGTCTTGACTGGAGTCACTTACTGATTTTTAGTTTATTTTTTTTCAACCAAATGATGGTCATATCTGTTTTTTGTTGAACTGTGTCAGGTTCTACCTTGTGTGAACTCTGTGTTTCAGTGTTTAATGGATGAACAGAAAAAACAACATCAGGTTTATCTTTAATCTGGAATCATTCATTCATTCACACATTAGCAGCTTTTGTTTTCTTTGTTCAGATCAAAATGTATCTGTATTTTTATTGTATTTTAGTTCTGTCTTTCAGATACATCAGACTCAGGTTTAGACTCAGTTTTAATGACTGGTGTTTTTTTTTTTTTCCTAATAGGGGTCTGGGATACAAAACAATAATATAGTTTTATATTGGGATAAATATCATTACTTTGGTTAGTTTGGTTTAAATTGTTATCTTTGTTTCCAAAATGCCTCAGAGATAGTTTTTAATTAATTTCTCTCAACTTTTCAAATGATATTCATGAGTACGATTTTAAATATTCTACCAATAAATTTCTAAAAAATATTTTGTGAATAGTAATTTTCTACCACAACTAACCATCTACTTTCTTCACATCTCACTGAGGAAGAAAAATCTCCCATTAAACTTCAAGGAAATATTGATGTTTAGATGATCTGACATATAAACATAATAATAATCAATAATATTTATTCCAATATAAAACTATATTGTTACATTTGTCATTATTGTTTTGTATCCCATACTCCTGTTATAAAACAAACTCCTGAATTCAATGTATCCACATATTTTTGTCCAATTGTGTTTGAGTTTGAGTGTGTTTGAGGCAATTATGCTGAGGCTCATGATATATAAGATTAAAATAGCAATACATTTCTTAAAAGGGAAATAGAAGAGCTAAAATAGAATAGAGTAAAAACTATCATAAAATCCTTTGAATTTAATAAGTACGTACAGTATTGTATAATTAACATCAATATCTGAGCTGTTTTATGTATTTTTGTCTTTTGACTACACCAATAAATAAATTATTCTATTTTTTTTTTTTTTACTTTACACTCTATTTGTCTGATGCCACAGTTATACTGTTTGTCTGATTATTTGTTCATCTTTTTATCATCTATTTATCTGTCTGTTTACCTAGGTGAGCTGCTTCTAGATGATTGACAGGTCATGGACCAATCACTGTCCGGTTGGCGGCCTCATGTGAGCGTGCTCAGTAGTTTCCCACCGTCTGTGGGTAGAGATGTTACGGTTGCTGTGGTGAAGTCCTTGGCAGTTGGCCTTGGAAACCCCAACACCCAGAGCCTGTTACGCACGGACGGACAGGTGAGCGTTACCTTCGCACATGCTCAGTGTTGATGTTTAATCATTCAGTGTTCGTTCAACAGTTAGAAAATCATTCACCTCAAACACAAAGGACTTAAACTCAAATTTACTACTGTTCTATGCGTGCCTGAAACTATTAAAAAAAAAAAAAAGAAAACACACTGATTTCATATCCATATAGTCTAAAAATAAGATAAGAACAGCAGTTTAAATTATCTATATTGGTAGTTCTACTTTTAAATATTTAGAAATAACTTAAAATTCTCATCATAGTGTTTTTAATAAAGACCCGTTAAGTTTGTTGATCCACAGTTCAGACTAAACTGTGACAGTTCTGAACTGTTTGGATTCCAAACAGATCGTTAGTTCAGTTATTGACAACACAAAACCAACAGAAAAAAGAGGTGATTTGCGGTTTTACTGCAGCTGTTTTCAGTCTAAAAACAGAGCTAAGCTAACGGAGCCATAATGTAAACTATCAGCTGATGCAGCATGGCAACATTAAGACACAGTATTATTGTGACAGCTGTTAAAATAAGCATCTATGAATTTAAATTTTTTAATACAACTTGATGATACCATAATACAGATATGTGGAAAGTATGAGCTTTATACTTAATTCACTGACTTATTTAGTTTATGGACATAGGGTTGATTTGTTGATGGTTTTGGACCTAGGTGTGTTCTGGCCCCAAACTGACCCTTACTCGTCAGAGTCTGGAACATAATAGAACCACTTTAATCTGTGAAGTTTCTTTCATGTACACTGTCTGAAAAACATTGGCCAAATAAGTACCACATTGATGCTTTAATAACAGAGTTCAAATCAGTGACTCAACAGGCTACTGTCAATAAAAACCCTTTAATTTACTTGGACAACAGCTGCTACAGAGACAGGACAGAAACACCTGTAATTCAGTATTGGGTTGAGACACTTGACAAATATTTGACTAATGTGTGATGTTTGTGTTTTTGTTCTAAAAGACTTTGCTGATTTATCATCTACGTTAAAGCATATAAATAATTATCAACAGATTCTGACAAGCTTTGTTGTTCTTCTAGTTTATCTGTTGTTATCAGTAATTATTGTGATAAATGTCAAATTATTCACAGTTGTTTTTGCTTTTTGCATTATTTGGAAAAGATGTAATGATGAAAAAGGCTCGAGAGGTGACAAGATACAAAAAAAAAAGAAAATAATTAAAAAAAAAAAAAAAAACTCAGAGGCATTGATAACCACATGATTAGTGTGAAATGTGAACATGGGTCATAGTCTGTCCAGATGTAGTTTGGTCTTGGTTCAGGTCTGGGTCTGTGTTTGCAGGTGAAATGGACCATGGAAGTGTTGTGTTTCGGTCTGACTCTCCCATTGGACGGAGACACTGTCAGGCTGTGTGTGGACGTCTACACTGATTGGCTGAAAACCATATTCTCTCAGAAAGACTCCATCCCTTCACCAATCAGGAGAGAGCCAGATCTGTACGCTCAGAAGATTCTCCGACACCTGTACAGTCTCTTCCTGCCCAGGTACGACACACCTGAGCTGATCCAGAATCAGATCCATACATGGACCGTATGTTTGACAGCCATGTTCTTACAGGAAAAAGCCAATAGTTTTATGTTTTCATAGTCAGAAATGAGATATACAACATTTATGTTTCACTAAATAAATTGTTTTATTGATCATTATGAGTAAGACCCCACCCCCTCCTCCTCCAGGTCAGACCAGGTGAGTCCGCTACACCTGTCTCTCTGTCAGCAGGTGTTATGTGCAGTTCAGTCTTTGGCCAGAGACAGCGCTGTGATGAGTAGAGACACCTGGGAAATGCTGCTGCACTTTCTGCTCAGGATCAACCACTTGATCCTGGTCCTGCCCCCTGCCTCAGGTGAGCTGGTGGCCCCGCCCCTTTAGGTTAGTCTTCAGATGTGTGACTCGCCAAAGGCAAACATCAGATAATATCATGACACTCATCATTAGCCTCATAGCATAACTGTCTGAGTCTGAAATCAAATAATAATATAGTAACTTAAAAATAATAATCTAACGTTTTCTTTTTGTTTTAGTATGAAAAAAGTTAAATTATATTATGAAAATGTGAATAACCTGAACAACCATGTACAACCTGAACTTTTCACTTACTGAAAGTGGCATTATTAGTTTATTATGAACATAACTTCCAGATCCCAGAGGAACTACAAATACAGAAACCATTTAACAACAGACAGAATATTGTTAAAATTGCACCTGTTTTTCTTTAGACGTTTCATGTTGTTTATATTTGTTCTGGTTATACATATTTTATTGTGAAAAGATAGTTTGTAAATGTAAAATATTTTTACTTATTTTGCACTTTGGGGTCTGATTGTTGGACTGGATTTTGTCCCCCCTCCCCCTCCAAAAAAAAAAAGTCATATTTTTTGCCATATTGTGATATGACTTGGGCAATTATAACAATATGGGCAAAAGTCTTTTATATCATTTTGGGTTTTTTTTTGTTAACACTATTACCTGTCTGTGCAGGTGCATCAGACCTGTCTCACTTGTCACTGTTGGTGCTTTTGGAGGTGTGGCTTCTTTCCGCTGCTCGTTGTTTCCCGTCTCGCTCTTTGTGGCAGACTTGTCGACAGATGTTCAACAGCTGGAGACACCAGCCAGTTGCCGTGGAAACATGGAGCCGAGTCACTGCGGCACTAACATCCAGGTCACCATGGCAACACGTAGATTCTAAGGACCTCCCAACATTAATTCTAATCACACAACAGTTTATTTGCTGTTGATTTTATTTTGTCGTCGCTGTTAATTTGTTTTTATCATTGATCCTTTCATCGGTTGTTCACATCTTTCTCTTCACTCCGGACTTTGTTGTTTGTAATTTATCAGTTGGTGTTTGTCGTTATCGTAGGTTACTGTCTCTGACCTACGGCCCACTGTTCCCACCATTTAAAGTCCCAGATGAAGATGCTGCTCTGGTTCCTACAGATCTGGATGATGAGCGAATCCCTCTCACCTGGTTCAGGTTTCTGCATATGTTCAGGTTAGGCAGCGTCACGTGTCAGACTGACCAATCAAATGGTTGATAACACATGTACTGATGTGAATGTGGGTAAGGGGTCCAAAGGTTCTGTCCTGAGATCTACAGATTAAACATGTATAAATCAGATGTAAGCCAGATGGTAAGTTACATTTCATGCCATTTATCATCTTTCCTTCAGTAACCCTGTGGAGCTCTGCAGACCTCCTCTGATTGGACGGTCCGGGCCTGCCCCTCACCCTCCCCCCCAGGATGAGGCGTTCTGGGAGAGTCAGCTGCCCAATATCTTCTTCAAGGTTATGAGCGGAGTGAGCCGCCTGGTGGACGCTTTCCTCGGTACGTTGACCTCTGACCTCTGTGTTCCGTTATGGTACGGTGATGGTTTTCCACTGCAGATGTTGGACCACTTGGTTGGTACTTTATAAACTAAATGGACAAAAGTATATGGACACATCATGTCTACAGCTGTGCCATGTCCTGTTTTTACTAATTTCAGATAAAAATCAATCAATATTTTCTTTAATGGGAGATGTTTCTTCCTCAGTGAGATGTGAAGAAAGTAGCTGATTAGATGTGGTAGAAAATTATTATTTACAGACAGAACATGAAAAATATTTAGAAAGTTAGAGGTAGAACATTTAAAATCCTAGTCATGGATAAAAAAAAAATCAATGTTGACAGAAATGAAGTCAAAACCATGTCAGTCATTTTGGAAGCAAAGATAACAAACCAAACTAACCAGTGCAATGATATTTATCCCAATATAAAACAATATTGTGACATTTGTCTTTATTATTTTGTAGAAAAGAAAGACCTGAATTCAACATGTTCACATACTTTTGTCCATACAGTGAATGTACAGACTGCAGAGGGAATGTCTGAGTTTATCACTGATGACACGGTGATGATGATTCTCTCTGACCAATAAGCTGTCAGTGTTTTCACACCACCATTTGTTTCAGCTCAAAAACCAGCTCAGTCTAAGAAATACCAATTTTTCATAAAGTATTTTATTCTATTCTACTCCAATTCAAAGACATGCACTGACAGGTTAATCAGATCATCTAAATTGCCCACAGGTGTGGATGTGAGGCTTAGTGAGGATGAAGTGGGTTCAGATAATGAATGAATGAATTAATAAAGTATTCTGATTATGCACAACTTGAATAATCTGATAGAAAACCAGAAAGTTGAGATGCATCTGTAACAGAATGTGAAACTGTTTCAGGTTTAACTGAAAACACCAAAGAACCAATGGAGGATCTGCTGCTAAACACAGGTACACACCCTGTTTACAGGTACATCTGACTATTTATATAATCAATGTGAATGATGTTTTACTGTTTTCTGTTTCTGTTTATGGTGTGGTGTTTTCAGGACTGGCATCGAAGATCCACTCCAGGGGCCGCCTGCCTTCTCTTGGTAAAAGACAAACTGAATCTGATCAATTAAACTAATCAATAACCTGATCAGGAATGCCATCCACACACACCAGAAGACTGCAACAAACTGCATGTCACAGAGGAGAACTGGATTGTTTTAGTGGATTTGTTTATGATGTTGGTGAGAGTTGAGTAAATCATCTGTAAGAATCGGTCTGGTAAAGGTTCATAATGTCTTCCACTTACAGTTACTGTTGATCATTCATTTATCAGACATGAGGGGTTGTTTGTTTACCTGCTGGACTAGTTTCAGCTCCTTCCTGTCGCCTTCATCAGAAGTTTCACAATGATGACCAACCCACCTGAGCGGCCTATAAGACACGTCACTATAACATGGCTGTGATACTTCTGATGAAACCTACAGGAAGTAACTAGTCAACTAAGTAATATAAATGTCTGATAAATGAATGATCGGCAATAACTGTAAGAATCGGGTCAAATCATCACATCTGAGTAAAATTCATTGTTGTAGATTCATGTGAGGTTTGGAAAAAAATGGTTAATGGTGGACCAGCACAGGAACAAGACGCACTATCATGACCTGCAGCACTAACATATTTGTCAGAATATTAAAGTATTAACCCATAAAGACCCAGAGCTACTTTTGTTTCAGTTCCCAAATCATTTTTTTTGTCTATTTAACCTTTTTAAGTGATTTATCAACATTTATTATAATAATATCCTCTGTATTTAGCAATTTTAAGAAAAAAATCAGGTTTTTTCCTATATTTAATTTACTGATTTACATGGATTGATAGGATTAGTAGATCAACAGGTATTAAACATTAAAAGGCCATTAGAAGGTTGTGGTTGCCAGTGGCCGGTTGTGTCTTTAAGAGTTAAATAAAGGTAGAATGAGGTTTGTCTGTTTTTGATTAAATATAATTGGTTTGTTGTTTGCTCAGGTGTTGCGGTGACTAGGAGTCCGTTCAAGGACCGCCTCCCCGCCTACGGTAAACTCACACCTGCCTCATTCATTCAGCGTTGACCCTCAGGTCAGGTGTTCATCTGTCCACTGTCCTCCTCAGGTATGTCCCGGCCTAGGTCTGGCAGTGCCCCGCCCACTCCTGTCACCCTACTGAGCGTGCCCAGTGGCTCCACACTGACCGCCTCCCCTCCTGTGCTCAACAGACGACAAAAAGCTGCAAACATTTCCAAGGTAATGAGAGTTTACTTGTGTGATGTCATCCAGGTCACATGACTTATAAGATGGGATAGAAATTATACACTTATGAAACAACAAAAATTAGAAAAGAAATCTGCTGATTTATATAATTATTAATATAAATTTACATTTAATTTTAAATAAACATGTTTACCGTATATTTTCACATGCAGGTGACCTAAAACGATACTTTAGAACTGGACCAGTTACAGTTAATGTGATCAGACCCATTAATTTTCTGACCATAACTCTGATCTTCAAGGGGATTAAATTTCCTCATAAAGGGGCTCAATGTACAATCCATTTTCATTTGAGCTTGGTTTACATTACAGACAAGCTGTTGTTTGTAATTCATTATGTTTAATATGTACAACTGGTTGTGTTTGAGATAGATTTGATGCTGTTAAAAGAAACTCAACACCTGTAACCCTATCAAATTAAAAGCCTTCAGCTAACCAAAACTAGATTTTTAATGAAGAGACCCAAACAGCCACCGGTGACCAAAACCATCTATTGATCTAAACTGTTTAATAACTTCTGATCCACCAATCCTATCAATCCATGTAAATAATTAGTGCAAAAATACAGTTTGTCATCTTTTCATGGTCATCAGATATGACCCATTTGGACACTCAGAGGCTCTGTAGTGAACGTGGAAACACCGTCATCTTTTACAACATCGATTCACCAGTAAAACCTAATTGAGTTGGATCAATGACAGTGGATACATGTGAATTTACATTCAATTAGCAATGCCTTTGCTGAAAAAGTTAACATTTTTCTCTGTTTTGATCTAATTAACTTTGAATTTGTGAATGTGATTTGTGAATTAAATACAGGAAGATACAAGATTTACACCAAAAAAATAAAAAATACAGAGGATGATATTGGTGATAAATCAGTTAAGAAAAGTAGAAACAGAGAACATTCATTTAGGACAACTGCCACTCTTTATGAGAGAAAACACATAAACTCTTGCAGAGATTCAAATCACACAAGAACGCATTAGATCAGAACTGCACAGTGTTATGGCAATAGAAGTGAGTGGTACATTTAGCCTAGTATATGAGCGACTCCAGGAGGTTAGTTTAACCCTGGTCTTTATTTGTCAACCTCGACTGTTATCAGAGAAACAATTTTAGCTGACCTCTGTAAAAACACACACATGCACTATCAGAAACACACAGTACCTAAAACACACTGTACAACCAGAGGTGACCTGTGGCTCCAATCAAGAAAATCTGAGTTTGCATCAACTCTTTAAAAAAACAGCTGAAGATACTATTGTTCAGAGAAGCCTTTAGTGGCTTAGTTTGTTATTTTAATGCTGTTTATCTCATCGGCCAGGAGCTGCCGGCATAACCTTCATCGTAATCTCTCATCATTGTCTTTGTTGGAGGAACACTGGCTCCTCCCGCCTATTTACACTCATATTTACAGACTCAAATACTCAACGGTGGCTCATAAAGTGAATTTCTCACATTATAGTGAACTCCTACTGGAAAATTCTACTGTACTACACTAATCACCTGGCACCTAAACTGATGAAATAGTGTGTGTGTGTGTGTGTGTGTGT
>JAPSES010120639.1:48043-60802 GCA_029822895.1 Maxillicosta whitleyi
TGTCTTCACATCCTCCTCCTCAGTGGAGGTGTTCCCCCTCTCCTTCTCCTCTCAGGTCAGATGTGGACTCCCTCCTCCACCTGTTTGGTCGTTGGCTGTTTGATGCAGCTCTGATGGGTTGCAGTCAGGCTGGTCAGTATGATGCCTTTAATTTCTGAACAAGATAAGAAGAAATGAGAAGAAAATGGCTTTGAACATGATTTGCTTCTGAATTGGGACATAATAATAAAAAGATTTTCAGAAAAATGAAGTTATATTGAAATGGTATCAGCAACAAATTTAAAGGTTAGCCTCATTGCATAATTACATAACTCATACACAAATGGACAAAAGTATGTAGGCACATTGAATTCAGGTGTTTGTTTTCTAAGAGGTCCAGGATGCAAAACAATAATGATAAATGTCACAATATAGTTTTATATTGGCATAAGTATCATATTTATTATCATTAATATTGATG
Organism: Maxillicosta whitleyi; assembly: GCA_029822895.1. Classification (NCBI taxonomy): domain Eukaryota; kingdom Metazoa; phylum Chordata; class Actinopteri; order Perciformes; family Neosebastidae; genus Maxillicosta; species Maxillicosta whitleyi. The sequence continues at coordinate 48,504 of JAPSES010120639.1, forward strand.
TTTCTATGTCAGATCATCATGAACAGGACATCTTACAGCTGTAGACATGATGGGTCTCAATATGTATGTCTAGGTAGTTTATAAATGCATTAGCTTTTTAAACAAAATATGTAACAATTTTAATAACAACCATTTTAAATGTAATATTAAATTGGTATAAACCTCTATTTTCTCTAATTAATTAAATATAAATGTAATTCTATTTTATCTTTGTACTTCAGTACCAATATATATAAAGCTATAATAATATCCGAGAACAAATGGACTTCTTAATGATCCATGGAGAACAATTCACAAAAATAATGCACTGTTTAACCCACAAAAAAAAAAAAATAAAATATGGCACTTTAACCTGTCATGTGTCCACATAATTTTGTCCATATAGTGAACTCGGTGAGGGTAATGATATGCACTGTACAGTAACTAACCCTACTATAATGTTAGAATCCTATAGTAGTTTTTTTGTTAGGAGTTTGATTTATTGATTTCATCCAAACTCTGGGAGATGGACCTAAAAATCATGTTTGTACATAGGGTGAAGATAACACAGACTGAATGTCAAATGATGATGGAAATCACAGTGTACAAATATGTCATTAGCTCATGTCATACGCAAATTATTTCCTGATAAGGTGTTGATGCTGTGATGTCAGATTCATGGTCATCTGGTCGAGCTGAGGCCTGTGGAACGCTGTGCAGGATCTTCACCTGTAAGAAGACGTCAGAGGACATCCTGACTGTTTACCTGTCCAGGTGCCTGTCAATCAAAGTTAAAGCGTGCACTCACCTTATGGTCCCCCATAGGGAAACTCAGTCCACCTGTACCTGTCCACATGTTCTGATTTACTCCTTGGTTCTTGTTCTCTCAGGTTCTACATGATTCTCCGTCAGACCCTCCAGATCTCAGAGGGGGCGTGTCCTCTTATTTTGGCATCCGTCCTACTGAACTCTACCCGTCTGTTCTGTTGTGACCTGACAGGGGTCAACATGTTACTGCCCACATTCACTGCAGCACTGGAGGACGTTCTGCTCGACAGGTATGGAGGTCAGGTGACCAAGGTCATGTCAATAACACCACCCTGATCTGTCCAAAGAAAAAAGACGTGTGATCTTTATTTAAAATGTCAATGTCACAACAGAGACGAAAGCACATGATGAGCTAAAAACATAAAAAAAAACATGAGAACAGATCATTTGATCTCTCAAAGAAGAGGCCGCACCTTGCATATTTTGATTGATTGAAATTGAGTTTAACATTTCGACCTGCACCCTTACAGTTTGAATTATTTGAGAGTGAATCCTGCTCCTAAAAAAAAAAAAACAGATCATTTGATGAATTCATTCCATAAAAGAACTCATTTTTGAGTGAACTTAGGATGCAGATTTATCCTGTTTGCTGAGGTTAAAGCTGTGTTTCAGATGCCGTCTTTTGTTTCCAGAGATCTGCTGAGGTTTCCAGCTGCGGTTAACCCAGTGGAGTTGAGGAGGTCCTCCATCCTCATCCTGCTGTCACTGCTGCCCCTCCCCCTGCAGTTTGCATCCGTCCAATCAGAGGTGAACTGTCTCAGATATAAATAAGCAGGTTCTAGTCTTTATGCATATATTCTGTAGCTGAACTATAGAGTATATGATGTCAAACACATTTTCTTTCAGGTTCCACATTCAGCCCAATTTGATCTCAAATGGGCCACACCTGTAAAATAATGACATAAGAGTCTATAAATAATGACAACTCCAAATTCTTCTCTTTATTTTGATACAAACAAATAGCTTATGAATAACCTATAAATTCTTATATTTAAATTTACAAACTATCCTTTCACAAAAACATGTAAAGAACCTGGAAAAAACACATATCTTGAGTAAAATTAGTACAATTTTAACAATATTATGCCTCAATTTAACATTTATACATGTGTTTTACAGATCAGCTATACAAAGGCACAAAATATTTAGTAACAGACAGAACATTGGTAAATTACGCTTAATTTTTTTTTTTTTTTTTTTTAGAAATTTCAGGTGGTTCATATTTGTCTGAAGGTTCTGTATTTGTCCTTTTCCTTGTGGCCTTTGAACAGTACTATAATGTCACTCATATAAATCTGCTGCTGATTGTGATGACGTGTATTTTAGTTTCAGTCCTTTTTGTTTGTTATTTTGAAACAGTCTTGTTTTTTTCTTGCTCAGTTCCCATTGGACGGACATGTAAACTTCCTGTCTCTGAAGCCCCGCCTTCTCAGCATTCTGATTGGAGGACTGCAGACGGAGAATGACGTCACCAATACACATCTGATCCTGGGTAAATTAATTTTTTTTTTTTTTTTTTGGCATTATTAAACTTAAAGCACCCTCTATTCAGACCTACTGACATGGACATTTACTGTTGTAAATGTAAAACAATGTAAAGCTGTGGAACACGATAGGACAGAGATAATACAATGGAATCGAATTTAATCTGCAGAATAAAATATGGATTAAAAAATGAAATACATTGAGTAAACGTGTAAACCTGTTAGATTTGTACAGGGTCCAAACAGCGGCTTGTTTTTGTGTTTGTGTAGCGGCCATGTTGAACCTGGTTCAAGAGTCTGCTGTGATAGAAGCTGCAGGACGAAACCAGAAGGTGAGTCAATACAACGGCAACTGTTCTGAAACACAGCAAGTAATATTTGTTTTGTTTTTTTTAAATCTCCAACTATTCTGTCTGATCTGTAATAACAGAGCTTCAGTTTAGTTAGTAGTTTTGACCCACTCTATATGTAAAGTATCATGAAATAACGTTCATTATGATTTGGCACTATAAACATAAGAATTGATTGATTGATTAATTAATTGATTGATTGACTGAGAGTTTGTTAAGGTGTAATACCATTAATGACCACTAGAGCCTGTATCCCAAATGCAGTAAAGTGCATCAGTTTCAGCATCTAAGATTTGTACCTGATGGTTCTAGTACAAGTTTCTAGGACACATAAATGGAACAGAGCTGAGATTATTTTCATCTGTAACACCTGTGCTTATAGTGACGTAACAATTAAAAATGTCTGCAGTGAAAAAGGTGGGCGCTCAACTCCAGGTGTCCAACAGCATCCTCAAACCTGTGGGTGAAAATGGGTCACGGTGGTTTGAACTTAAGCCTCCTCACAGCTTCCACGTGCGCATTCCTTGATTTGGCACATTTTTTTGTCTTGTTTCCAGGAACCTGATCCTGGACCAGTTAGAGACAGAAGAGCAACAGCCGGAACCAGACAAACCAGTACGGAGTTTTATTCATTTATGGTGTTAAATGAGTTCACTCTTATTATCTCATTATCTGTTAAGTGAAGTGCGTGTGTGTGTGTGTCCATGGTTACTAGCTGTCCAGTCAGATTCAGCCGTGGTCATGTGGGTTCAGTTTGTGCGTCTACTGACCCAGCGTCTGACGTCTCAGTGGAGGAATGACTCAGCAGTTTGTCTGTCTGCGCTGGAAGTACTGGGAGGACTGGCCAAGGTGGACACACAACAAACACTGATATAAAAACACAACAAATACCAACACACTCTCACACTGTGACGTGTTCAGGTTCATAAGAGGAACAGTTTCAGGTGATACGGGGCATCTGCTCATTGTGTCTTCAGATGTCCAGGTTCTCAGTTGGATGTGGACGTGAAGATCAACAACCTGAAGCATAAACCAAACACGACTTTAGTTCTGGACATGAAATTTTATTCATATTAACAGCGGCCAATCAGACATGAACAACTGGGAGGGCATCATCTTTGTTTTATTCATTAGCAGTTTCTCCAATCTTCTTCTCTGAAACTATTGATCAGATTAATTAAAACAATGATGTGCATCTTCCTTGGAACAATGTCTACAAACTTTGTTCACAGTTTTGAGTAGATTTTTAAATTTTTTTCTAACAATGTCTTGAAAGGTTGAAAATATGTCTTTCCTCATAATAATGGTCCATGTTTTGATAGTTTATAACAACAGTATAGTTCCTATTGATCACTGTTGTTTTCTACATAAAGCTCTGACCAACTCTCATAAATGTGCAGAATTCTCCACAGGACACCATGATTAGAAGGCCATCATTATATTTCCACCTTTGGTCAGCCATTCTCGTCTGAGCCTGGCTGTGACCTCTGACCCTCTGCAGGTGGAGGTGAGTGTGGAGGAGTCAGAGAAAAGGCGAGCTGTGAGTTCAGTCTGCAGTTACATCGTGTTCCAGTGCAGCCGACCTCCTCCTCTGCATTCAAGGGACCTGCACTCCATCATCACTGCAGCGTTTCACTGTCTGAACGTCTGGATCACACAACACCCAGACATGTTAAACCACCAGGTAACTAATAACACCACACCTCCACACGTTAAACCACCAGGTAACTAGTAACTAATGGTAACTAATAACACTTGTGTCTGTGGGTTTGTGGATGCGTCGTGTCGTAGGACTGTTTAGTGGAGGTTCTGGAGATCGTGGAGCTCGGTATTTCTGGTAGTATATCCAGACAGGAAGAAAACGTGAGGAGTAAAGAGGAAAAAGAGTTAAACCCCGCCTCCCTGAGAGTGAAGGAGGCGGCTGAGGCCACACTGAGCTGGTGAGTAAACAAACCCACCCACAAACACTAACTCTGTCTAACTTTACATATGATAATTTGATTTAATTTTATTCACAGACATGATCAGGGTCGATTTTACATCTGTTTATGCATCTCCTTGTCTGACGTCTTTTACTCAGTTCTGCTTCGACTCAGGCCCATATAAAAACGCTATTGATTATTACCAAGCATCAAAATAATTAACCTGGGACAGAAGCATCTTTCAGAACCCTTCCATACCTTGGTACTGGTCTGATGTGGGTTGATATGATGATTTTTTGACATCTGTGAACTCTAGCATTAGCTTGTGTCTGTGTAGGAAGAACAACCAGTCCTACCTTAGGAGTCCCTGAACACACCATGAACTAAACATACTGTAACAGGATGATGCTCTGTCCTGGTACAAGAGGAGAGAGTATAGTTTCCTATAGGATGGAGGACACATTTTGTTCTGTGTCTCCTGTTCTAACGTCAGCCCCTAAGAAAATATTAATGAACTAAATCGTACCCCCAGGAGTACTTTTTTTCCCCCTTGAAAAATACATTAAATAAGTCATCATGTACTGATTAAAAAATAAATCATGATAGTTAATGCTGAAATATACTCATATAACACAATAAATACATTCATATAATAGTTTTATTGTCTGTCACGTGGTTTAAGCTTTGGTATCATTTTAAGATGATTTCTATTTTATATTATTCAAAATTAATTTATTTGAGATGCTAAGTAGTAATAGTTCTACATGTACCCATTTAACCTGCTTGGCTTTATTGTATTCATCCTTTATTCAACCATGTCGTTTCATTCATCATTTAAAGTCACCTGATCATCTGATAAAAGAAAACCTGCTGCAGTTCTGTGGTCTGACAGCAGGGGGACTCATGCCTACACCTGACAGACTGATCCTCCTTGTGTCAGTGTGATGCAGGTTTCAGGGGCGTTCCCACTGCTTGGAGGCCTGCTCAATGAAGATGCTCTGATTGGATGTCCCGGTTTGAGTGACAACAGTGTGAAGAGGTTCAGATACTTTGTTGTGGATGGGTCAGTGATCTTAGCTATGTTGGAGAAACCTCAGAACACAGATCTATCGGATAAGGGTGAGTCAATGTCTCCAGAAGTAAATCAGTGCTTTAGTATCAGAATCAGAAAAGTCTTAATTACCAAGTAAGTTTACACCTACAAGGATTTTTTTTTTTTTTTTTTGGTGCTTAAACACTAAACATGCAACAAGTACTGGTAAAACAGCATAAATAATATAATATAAATAGAATACAAATATTTTAAGAGTGCCGCACATAGTGCAGGAGTGCAGGATTGATATGCAAATGTTCAGATCAGATGTTTTCAGTTATTAGTGAATGTCCAAACATAATAGTTCCAGATGTGTAATGTGTGCATCAATGGTTGTTGGGTGGAGGAGTGGTTAGGAGGTGGTGTCAGTGTGGGTTCTGAGCCTTGTTAATGAGGCCTACTGCAGAGGGGAAGAAGCTCTTCATATGGTGTGAGGTTTTGGTCTGATGGACCACAGCCTCCTGTCAGAAACAACAGTGTCTGAAACAAACTGTGTCCAGGGTGGGAGGGGTCGGTTACAATCTTTCCTGTACGCCTCAAGGACCTGGAGGTGTGCAGGCCCTGGGGAGATGGCAGGTTGCAGCTGATCACCTTCGTAGCAGAGTAGATGACACACTGCAGTCTGTCTGTCCCTGGCAGTGGCTGCAGTGGCTGCAGTAGCTGCGGTGTACCAGACTGTGATGGAGGAGCAGAGAATGGTCTCACTGATGGCTGTGTAGAAGTGCATCATCATCATCTTTGGCAGGCTGAATTTCTTCAGCTGCCGCAGGAAGAACATCCTCTCCTAAGCTTTCTGATGATGTCATACAATACTGACAGCCACTAGACTAAACATTAACTTAGTTACACAGTGCTTCATGAAGTTTATTGTTTTGAGTCAGTAAGATAGTGTTTACCAAGTAAGTTTGCACCTACAAGGATTTTTTTTTTTTTTTTGGTGCTTAAACACTACAAGTACTGGTAAAACAGCATAAATAATATAAATAGAATACAAATATTTTAAGAGTGCCGCACATAGTGCAGAAGTTCAGGATTGATATGCAAATGTTCAGATCAGATGTTTTCAGTTATTAGTGAATGTCCAAACATAATAGTTCCAGATGTGTAATGTGTGCATCAATGGTTGTTGGGTGGAGGAGTGGTTAGGAGGTGGTGTCAGTGTGGGTTCTGAGCCTTGTTAATGAGGCCTACTGCAGAGGGGAAGAAGCTCTTCATATGGCGTGAGGTTTTGGTCTGATGGACCACAGCCTCCTGTCAGAAACTACAGTGTCTGAAACAAACTGTGTCCAGGGTGGTTTAGCATTAGTTCACACATGACCACATGCTTTCCTGTAACTCCACCCCTTATGTCCAAATATAGCCACGTCTGGCTGTATCACAATGTCCTGGCAGCTCAGAACCCAATGGGTGACACCACCGTTTCTCTGTCGAGTGACTATGTACAGCAGAGGTGTCAAACTCATCTGTTTCAGGTGCCATATACAGAAAACACTCAGTCCAGTACCTAAGATTTAGTTAAAGTTTAATTATCTCTCAATATAATGTCATAACTGAAACTGAAGGCACTGATTTATTTATTTATTATTTATTTTTGTTATTTTGTTTCATCACATAGCATCATGTCCGTCCCTCACTGTGCTGATCCGAGGACCTTCAGGTCGACACTCCTGGACTCTACAGCTCCACCTACAGCCCAGAGAGGGGAGGGGCCAATCACAGGTGAGTGCAACGTTACTCACCTGAGCCAATCACAGATGATTCCGTTTAATTCTTTTCCTTCCTGTTTGTCCATTGTCCTCAGCAGAGTCCAGAACATAATGTCCCAGAACACCATGGTGCAGCAGCCCCAGAAGATGCTGGGGTACAGTGCAACATCAAACCTCAAGAGCTCCCTGAATATCTTGATAAAGTTTCTCCGGTTAAAGCAGATCTGAGTTTGCCAGGTCTGAGGGAGACCGCGAACAAGGAGGCAAGACCTGTTCAGAACCAGAACCATGACCAGTACTGAGGGTTTTATCTGTACCTTTTCTGGATCTATGCTCGTCTTCCACCAGGTGCAGCGGCGGTTGGATCAGGTTCGAGCGGTGTTTAAGAGACAGCGCCAGGTTGAAGCTGTGCCTCAGATGAGTGGGACATCTGTTGCCATGACGACCTGCAGGTCTGTGGTTTCTGGTGGTCCGGTTCAAACGGCGAGGCTCTTCTTGTCCCATCTGGGCCTGCTGACCCCTGACACCCTGAAGGTACGAGACAGTCACCTGTTTTAACATTTATTCATCATGTTTCTGATCGAAGAACAGATGTGTCTTCATCTTTGTATTTAGATCCACTCAGTTTTATTTAAACCCAGATCCATTTTCCTCCAGGTCTTTGTAACTTGCAAATAAAACAAACCCCTCTGTCATTTTAGACAATAAATATGAGATATATAGCTGTCAGATGATGAAGTTTATTTTTTAATGTATTTTTATGCATTTATGTATTTTTTTTTTTACTTTCTAAAATTATTAAAATGACTTAAAAGTGTCAAAAACAGAGAAACTGGTAAGGGGTTGATTTAAAAACATATCTGTAAAACTATTTATGGTGTGAAATGAATGATTTCTGTCTAAAGTTTATTCAATGTGTGGATCACATTGACTGGAGCAGAAATGATGCGACTGAGGCATTATGGGATTAAAAAAAACATACAAAAACTATTGAACTTTGATGGAGACACAATATTTCCAAGACCATGTTAATTATATACATAGTCCTGGAGGCACAAATCAGTATTGTTGTTTATGTTGCATATTTTTGTGTATTTACTTGAACACTGGGATGTGTTTGGACTTTATATCAGACTTTTACTGAAAGCATTCACTTTAATATTCATATGTTGGGACCCATCTATTACCTGGAATTAGCCTAAGAGAGAATTAAAGACTGAAATATGCAATCATTATTTGTATTTTGTATTTCCAGTTGTTAGTTGTTTGCACGACTGACTTTGGGTCCTTGTGTAAGACCCTTTACGATATATACACCTATACCTGTAGCCACAAGGGGGCAGTGTCTCATTGTGCCGGTCCCAAGCCCAGATAAATACAGAGGGTTGTGTCAGGAAGGGCATCTGATGTTAAAACCAAATAAATATGCAAACGTGATTCGCTTTGGCGACCCCTGAAGGGAAAGCCGGAAGAAACTTACATTTGTATTTTGTATATCAAAATTGATTTCATGGTGTGTTTAAATGGGGCCTTCAAGAGAGAGAAATAAATGTTGAAAAAAATGAGTATTTGCTCTCATTACTCTTTACTTTTTCTTTGTTGACTTACATTAGACTTAATCTGTGTGTCTGTAAAGACTATTTCTTGAAAATATGATAATACACACACACAGGGATAACCCAAATTTGGACAGAAGGCTGAGGTTAAAGTCTGTCCATGTCTGTTTTTCTGAAGGACTCAGGTGGCGTCCCAGCTCAGCTCTTGTCTCTGGATTCGTCTCTTCCTGGTTTCTCTGAAGATCTGAGACGTTTAGACCAATTGGCATCCAGAAACTGTGACTCCGCCTCTATCTTCTACCTGAGAGCAGGACAGAAGACAGCGACCGAGGTCTGTCTCACCTGTCTGCTACTGTGTGTCCTGAAAACCACAGATACTGTATATACTACTGTATAATTATTTCCACTTCAGCATCCGGGGAGGATCATTTTACTTAACCATTAAGTCCCATGAGAGTAAATCTGATTTTGTGCGGAGACCTGGCCAAGAACACACACCTGTATGATACAAATAAAACAACAAAAGCAAGGATGGTAAAATAGAATGGATCCAAGGAGACAAAATCATTTAGTTGTAGAATGTTCTGAAGGTTATTCTTAGACCAGGGAGCAAAATAAGAGAATGCTGACTTATTAAATTCTGTATAAACGCTTGGAACTTTGTATAGAATCTGCTTAGACCAGTGGTTCTCACCTGGTCTGGCTCCAGGACCCACTATCACCCCTCAGTGAACAAGCCATGACCCAACTTAATAACAGTTAAACTTTATACATTTATTTAAAGCAGAGATGGTGCGTTTTGAACCTGAGATAATACAGAATATCACAGTATAAAAACACACAAAACAAGTTTGAAGATAAACCAAACTGACCAGCAGGTGATGATGATAAATGTGGAAATATTCCCTTTAACACTAAAATTTTTTAACCAAAATGTAGTTAGTTTTGTTAATTAAAAGTTAATTCAGTCACTTAATTAAACACTGAGGTTTTTGTCCAGTGGAGGTAAAAGTACTGCCACTTACTGTTGGGTAGTGTGAATGGATGGCACTCAGCTATGTAAAAAAAACCAACTATTTATTTATTATTGCCCAGACAAAGGCCCATGTCCCACTGAAAATGGGTTTATGAATCAAAGTTAAAAGAGCTAATAATAATTCATGGAAAATTCCATAAATAACATGGAGTTTACCTAGTAATACTTCTAAATAAAACATACTGTACCTTCCATCATAGATGTGGTGGCTGAAAACGGCAAAACAATAATTATAAAAAAGAACAGTATTGAGAAAAACAGGCAATTGCACATTATAAAGTACCAGCAGAAACAACAAATAGCAAAGTGGTAATAATAATAACAATAATTTTAATAAATGGCTAATTCTGTAGTCTGTATGTATATTATGTATCAGAATCAGAATTGCCTTTATTGTCATTGTAAAAGCCATTACAGTGAGATTTGTGTGCATCTCCAACAGTTCCTTGTATAAATATTTCCAAAATGTCTTGCGTGTACTTAACAATTGCAGAATAGTTTACTTAATAAATTAAATATCTGTACAATTAGCTACAACTTTTAATTTAAAAATATAAAAATGTTAAAATATAAAACCACAGTAGTGCATAAAATATGATTTATATAAACAATAAGACCAAGATATGTTACTGTGAGACATTGCACGGGACTATCATTGAACTTAAAAAAAATTGTGTATATGTGTGTGTGTGTGTGTGTGTGTGTGTATTATTTAATAATCACAGGATAAAAGCTATTGATAGCAGCAGTAGTAGTAGTCATAACAATGATACTAATAATACTAATAATAAATCAGCTGTTGTTGTTTTGTAAATTGGAGTGAAGCTCGTTAAATAAATACGTGAACATAATTTCTGTTAAAGTCCAGTTACTGAGTCCATGTTGCTCATCTGTGGTGGACATGTGGTCTTTTACAGGTTCTCAGTAACACAGACTCGTCCTCCAGCGTCTCATCCCACTTCCTGGACTTCCTGTTGTCTCTTGGGGTTCCGGTAGCAGTGAGCAGGATTTCACCTGTCAGTATAGAATCTCCAGGTGAGCTCTCTGCTCTCTGATTGGCTGATGTTACACACGCTCTCAGGTTGGTGGAAGCTGATTGGCTGTTCCTTCGACTCCCAGAATTCCCGGCTGTGCCAGCTGAGAGGCGTGTCCTGATGTATACTGACGCTCTGACGGAAATCACCTTTGTTGTACCGTCATTGTCACATGGTCACAGTCCGCAAGAAATGGAGCCAAATGAGGACTCCGCCCCCTTATCCACAGTATGAACTTTCAAAATAAAAGCTTTTCACATGCTCATCTCCTTGTCTCACCTGTGTGTCTCACCTTTCTCTGTCTTCAGAGTCCTGTGGCTGATGGATCTCCTCACTGGAAGGCGTCATCTTCCTGCTCTCAGTCTAAAATATGGATTGTCTGGGTCGAACGCTTTGAGGATATTGGTGATTTTCTGTCCCAGAGTTTTGAGAGTTTATAGATGTTTTTGATTTAGTTTTAGGTTTGTTTTTGGTCCTAATTAATGGAATGTGTGCATTTTCAGACAGCTTCCCTCTGGATGAGCTGCTGTCACCCACCAGAACAGAGACATCGCCATGGTAACCCAGTCCACTTTCTCATCCAGCCTCATTTTATAAGAATAATCTGAGGAATAAACAATTGTGAGAAAGTGTTTTTTTCTGTCCCTGAAAGCATCCACAGTCTTATCTCTGAGCTCTTGTTGTTAAGGTTGTATGTCTACAATACTTCATTATTCATAATTACTGTTGTTGGCACATAGGAAGTAGTTTTTTTGCATGAATGTAAAATGGGATTGAATGAAAAAGTTGCCTGTCACCTCTGAGTACTGATTCCAAACAAGTCCTTTTGAAAAAAAAAACTTGGTCTTTTCCTAAACTAAACCTGCTAGATTTGCTGGTTTCTAACAGTACCTGAATCTGTTTTCTTTCTCATATCAGCGCATTGAACATCCAGCTGATCTTCATTCATCCTCTGAAAACTGGACTCTTTCGTATCCGTCTCCATGGAAACAAGACCAGTAAATTCGGTTTGGTTGTACCATTGGTCAGCGGCAGCGTCGTCAGCAAGAGAACACTGGGTCTGTTCATTTTTATTCCATTGTGATTTTCTGTGTTCAGCTTAGGTTAAGTTAGTTTATTTTTTTATATTTTTCAGTAAAAGTGGAACAGATTTAAAAAAAAAACAGAGGGGCAGATTTTATTTCCTCCAACCAATATAATTGTAAACATTTCATCAACAATTTGACTTAATTTTCTTAGTGACACAGTTTAATTTTATTCTGTGTAATCAGCAGTTTTAGCTCTCTAATACCTTTGTCACAACAGCAGAGG
>JAPSES010120717.1:0-16539 GCA_029822895.1 Maxillicosta whitleyi
CCCCCCCCCCCCCCCCCCCCCCCCCCCCCCCCCCCCCCCCCCCCCCCCCCCGGCCCTGTCCTTTCTTTCCTGTGTCCCAGTCGTATAAACCTTCAGTCCATCTGTAGATGGAAAAGTCAGGGTTTCACACAGACACTTGGTTTGTATATTTAGTTATTTTTCAGACCCTACTAGAGACTCTTTACCCAAAAAGCCACAAGTGACAAATCCACCCCCTTTTTCCTGGTGTTACTGGAGACTAAGTAGTTGAAAATGTTCCTGTTTTGACTGTGAGTGAAGTGGACCATAAGGTTAGAAAATGAAGCGAAAAACTAAACATTTGGAAAAACAAATTTGGGATGAAAGTCATATTGGTGCTTTAAGTACGATAAGAATGTTCCCCTACAGCCGATAAAAGGATGTAACAGACATGGTTGGATACACAGCCCTGAAAGCAACATAAATCACAACGAATTTGAGATTTTTTTTTTTCTTCTAAAAAACACCAACGTGTGTGTGTGTGTGTGTGTGTGTGTGTGTGTGTGTGTGTGTGTGCGTGCGTGCGTGCGTGCGTGCCCAGGCAGCGTCTCTGACACAGTGAAAACTCCTGTCTTGTTCTTTGATGCAGGTTGGCAGAATGACAGCCGTCCTTGCCCTGCCCTGTGTTCTAGGCACACACATAGGGCCACATGGCGACCAAGCATTTGTTGACTTTTTTAACATCTACATTAAAGCGTTGTTAGGTTGCAGAACATTTTTACAAGTCACACAGAAACTCAAGTGAAAGAATTGGAACACTGCAAAAATACATGCATGTCACTTCTCCCCACAGCAGCAAAATGTGCATTTGCATGAAAATACAATAGACCAGGGCTTTATATTCATGCCTGTACATGCCTGTGCATACATTATGTATGCTACTCTCTTTGCCTACTTTGAGTAAGTACCGCGGGCAATCTGTGTTTTAGTGCCCTGTGAGCAGGAGCGTGTTTGGTGCTGCCTCGCTTGTGACACAGTGTCTGTGTGTGATTGGGAAGTGTTCTGTAATGGTACAAGGACAGAGCTGTCATCCGTGTCCATGTTATTGCAGGCTGCCTTCAACGGACAGCAGAGTGGCAGCTGATGTCATCTGTCCTGTCAGTCATCAGCTCCTCTGTCAGCCTCGTGTCTCCACAGCCTCGTCAGGTGATTTAACCGCTGCCTCCTCTGCACTTTGCATTTTCCTGGAACTGACATGTTATACTTGACTCGGGACCCTTCCCATTTACAACGCACCAACATTAGGGTATGCATGTTACTGTAGTGTAGTGTACAGACAGACAGACAGGCAGGGTGACTCGGTAGAGTGGGCTGTCCAATGACCAAACGGTTGGTGGTTCCAATCCTGCCTCCTACTGTCCACATGTCAAAGTGTCTTTGAGCAAGACACTGAACCCTAAGTTGTTCCCAGTAGGTCTGGCATGGTACAGTAGTATAGTATCCTCCTACTGGTGTATGAGTGTGAGGCTTTGTAAAGCGCATTGAGTACAAAGGTGTAGAAAAGAACTATAGAAGAACATTTACAGACAGACAGACAATATTTTGAGCATATGTAGGCCAAACATGTGACCAGTTGAACCCACAAAGACCCAGCGCTGCTTTTGTGGCAGCCCCCAAACTGAATTTTTCTCTGTTTTTAAACTTTCTTAAGCGATTTACTCTAATATTATCCTCTATACTTTGCATTTTTAAGTGAAAATCAAGTATTTTCCTATACTTTATGTGCTGATCATGTAGATGTCCGTTAAAGCACACATTAAAGTTGAAAGTTATTATGTCAAAAAATGAAGAAAATGATTTTTTTTCCCCCCCTGCAAAATATATGAACTGAACATAAACCCATTGTTTTCATCCACTGGTACTGATCCAACTCCATGGGTTCTAATAGTGAATCAATGTTGTAGAAGATGACGGTGTTTCCATAGTAACTATGAAGCCTCTAAACATCCAAATGGGTCATATCTGATGACTATGAAAAGATGAAGAGCTGATTTTACACCAATTATTTACCGCACTGATAGAATTAGTGGATCACCAGGTATTAAACAGTTACATCAGTAGATGGTTTATGTCGGTGGTGAATGTTTGAGTCTTTTTGAGTTAAAGTAGAACATTTTGTCCAAATGTACAGACATGAGTAAAAAGGAGCAGGTTTCACTGAGGTGGTATTTGAATGGGGAAGAGGTACTTGAGGAACTCCTTTTCTTCATACCAGCTGAGGATTCAAGTTGAGTTAAAAAAAAAAAAAAAAGAACTAAACGTACTACTGACAAAAATGATGAAAGAGCAGTGGTGTTCTCAGAGCAACAGCATACAAGTGTTTTTAAAAGTGGTTCATACAGACAATCAGTGAAACAGCTTTTGGATTTGAGTGGTTGGTTGGCAATGGACAACAGTGGCTTTTCCATTGACCCTCAGATTGCACATTTTATGGCAGTGAATGGTTTTGTTCATCGGTGGATGTTTGGGTGTTTATGGATTAAACAGGACGTTCCAATATATGGAAATAAATCAACCCAACAAAATAAAAACAACGATGTTTAACTATTTCAATGCATTTGAAAAGGAGGATGTAGAAGCTTATATTGCCCTTCCCTAATTTTACACGACTTTGTTAATCAGCTAATGTGTACAGTCCATATAAAGGTCAGTCATTAAATTACAAAAAAAGAGAGAATAAATTATCAATGAACATGTGTATGGAGGTAACAGTTTGATTCTGTCAGTGGAGAATGTGTGTGTTGACCAAACACAGGAAGAACCTCTGTCCCAAAATGAAGCCAAAGTGGAAGTATGTTACAATTAAAGCTGCAACTATTGATTATTTTTGTCATTGATTAATCTACCAATTTTTATCTTTGATTTGATTCACTGAATTGGCAAAAAAAAAAAAATAAATGTCTGTCTGAAAATGACAAACATCTTGTCCTTTAATCCAGTGGGAGCTGAAGCTTCAGCGCAGGAAAATTGTAATGAAATTTGAGTTGATTAATTCATTAACCCTTTAACCCCTAACGCATCTGTGGTCAAAACCATACAAAGTACAATTAACTATTGACAAAGTATTATTACGTTGATATAGTAGTGGAAATTCTTTATTAAGTTTTGTAATTTGATGACTTAGTTATTCATATGTCGAAAGAAACAGGTAAGAGTTTGAATTCACTGTATCTCTATATATAAGCAAATGCTTGGCAGTTAAACAGCACAGGTTCATGTCCATTTGGATAGAATTTTTATAGTCATGGATTTAAAAAAAAAAAAAAAAAATCAATGTTGAGATAAATGAAGACAAAACCATCTCGGAGGCATTTTGGAAGCAAAAATAACATAAATAAATAAACATAATATAAATAAATAAATCTAAATCTAACCAATGCAATGATATTCATCCCAAAATACAACTATAAAACTCTGACATTCATCGTTATTGTTTTGTATCCCAGACTCCTGTTAGTAAAGAAACACCTGGATTCCACTTTGTCCATTTGTCTGTGAGTTATAATATTATATTATGATGGTAATTATGATATGAGGATAACAATAGGAAAAATTTTACAAACAAAATACAAATGCAGGTAATCCTTGGGTTACAAATGAGTTTCGTTCCTACGCTGTCGACGTAACCCAAAGTCAGAATTAACCCTTTAGTACCCCTAAATACCCCCTAAATCTCTAAATAACTATCCAGATACATGTATTATACTTCATATTAATAAAATAAAGTAAAAAAAAAAAAAGATACTGTACTTACTGTACGTATGTACAGTAATGGTGGACGAGACTCTGGTGTCGTAAAGTCGAAATAACGTAAGTTGGGTACATCGTAACCTGAGGGGGGGGGGGGGGAATAGCAAAACATGTGATTGTATGTTTAGTTTTGACACAAATATAATATGGTTTACTAAGTGGTTTTCACAATAAAAGTTTTACTATAACATTAAATTATTCACTTACATTATATATAATACACCTTGTTTGGTCCCTGCTGAGGTGGAAACAGGTGAATAAATAGAGGATGTTTGGTCCCTGGTGTACATGGACATTCTATTCTTTTATTCTGCAGCTGCTTGTCAGTTTTGTAAATCTAACCTGTCACCAGCAAAAGCTGAACATAGTGTAGTGTCAAGGCTCCATCACAGCAAAGTGTTTTCATTTGTGTGGGACTGAGGGAAGGACGCGCGCACACGCACGCACGCACGCACACACACACACGCGCGCACGCGCACACACACAATTTCAGCTTTACAGTTTCCACTAAAACTCTTTCCCCCTTCACAAGTTGCTTTTCCACCGACCCTCAAATTGTGTGAATAAAAGTTGTATATAAAATTTTGCCTAATGGAAAAATGACAATTTCGCCAAAAGTCTAATTTTTGGATGAAAAGGTTTTGCAACAGGTGGTTCTGTGGGTGCAGTAAAGTTGGTATATCATGGAAAATGGCATTGGAAAAACCTGTCAAAAATCACTTATTTATGGCATCTTTTTTTTATTTTCTCATAGTTTTGAGAAAGAAAAAACAAAACCATGCAGTAAACGTACTGATAAAACTGACACTATACCATAAAAATCACAACTACCTACCAGCAACACACCAACAACCAGGGAGGGGGTGAGGCCGAGGCTGAGCACTGCTGCCTTTAATTTGGCCTTGATTAGGGGATTAGTGGAGGGGGAGGAGTCAGGCCTGGAGCTGCCTTCAAGAGCGCATCTTGACTAACTGTTGCACTCCAGTACACAAACATGGACACCCAAGGAAACCCATTCATTTTTTAATTTAGTACAGGATAAAGGGGTAACAAGCATTTTAGATTCAAAACAACAGATTTTTGTGTTTGTAGCCATGTTTATGGAATGACTTCTTGTGTCATCTCAGGAAAATAAAATAAATTATTAATCACATTTATGATTTTAAAAGGAAAATCCGACATTGCACATTTCTGTTTTGTTTTTTTTCATCATGTAGTAAATATTGGTAAAGTTTTGTGCATATGTCCAATGGAAAAGTACCATTTGTAGAGGTCTTTAAAGTACAGTGATGCACTGGCTTTTCCAAGAATCAGTTGATTTATTTATTTATTCATTTTATTTCAGGAATATATCTAGTTCCCAGGCTCTTTAGTTCCATGGTCTTAATTAACAATCAGCAGATAACAAGGAGCAAGTTGCAAATGTGGCCTCGCAGTGGTGACTCACCCATAAGACGCAGTAGAATAATTCCCTTTTCTGAGAAATGACATATTTCTGCTGATTGCTTTCGCTCTGCCAACACTTCATTAGTCCTGCTATACAAACGGACATGCTGCTGTACGGCACAATTAGCTTTTGACCAGTAAATGATAAACTGAACACATGGATAAAATATTCGATCCTTTTCCCCAAACACCCTGCGGACGTTTGAATGATGGTTTCAATATGAACACAAAGAACAAACTCAACTCAACATGAGCATCTTCACACAGATCACTTACGTTTTGTTTCTATCATTTGTTTTCAATCTGTGGGACAAAATTCTATTCATAAACAAATGAGTAGAAAAACAGGCTCATTTTGGAGGTTTTGTTTGATAGATGCAGCAGAGGCAGACAGACAGTGAGACAGAGCAAACAGCTTCAGGCTGAAACTGTCATGGTGCTCATTTTATTTTGTAATTTCCTGTCTGATTTTGTCTGTCTCCTCCTTGTGTGTTGTCGGTGTCTTTACTTCTCTGTTCCCCTAGACTCCTCCTGTGTCCTCACCTGAACCCTCCTGTTCTCAGCTGTCCTGCGTTTCCTTGATTACTGTCTCTGCTACTTAAACTCCTCTTCGTCTCTGTGTTGTTGCCAGTTCATTTCTGATCTCTGTATTGTCATTTACCAGTGTTTCCTATTATTCTGTTTCCGTGTATGCTCTGTTTTTGTCTCCACCTCTGATTTTTGCCTGACCCCTGCTGTGAGTATCTGTGTTTTGACCTGGTTTGGATATGGACCCCGACTTCGCCTCTCCCCCAACGGTACCTCTGCTACTTCATGGATCCCAGACTTTTTGAGTTTCCAACATATCCATAAAATATAGAGCCTTATATGCTTCATTTGTTCAGAGCTAACTCCTTATTGACTTTTGACTGCTACACCCGAATGATTATGAACTTGTACATGTATTGGCAGGTTTGATGATGAACTGCTGGCTGTGGTCCTGTCTTTGGAGGAACGGAGGTACTGGTTGGAAGTGACTGGATAGCTTAGAGGTCAACACTGCAGACTTCGGTGCCAGTTCGAATCCCAGGTGAGCCCTTGGGCAAGGCCCTTTACGCTGTACATGCCTATACCTTCTAAGTCTCCTTAAAGCATCAGCCAAATATAATGTAATGGAAGCAGAGCAACCCTTCAGACCTCGAACAGGCCATAATAACCTGCCATACCTCAACGACTCACAGGTTGGCAGACTTGGTTACTGTTCCTTGTCATGACTCTAAAATCATGGGCTTGGTCGGAGGAACATTGTATCTGAGTGATCCAGAAGGGCACTCGGTGAAGACAAAACCAGGTGACGTGGCTGCACAACCTCGCACATGTGTAAGGATGGTTCATACGGACACCGACAGCCTGCATGAGGCAGAAAGGCCACACTACCTTTTCAAATTTGGCATATGTGGTCTTGAGGTATACGCCTACATGTTGCTAGCAACAAATTCAGTCCACCCATTGGACTGACCTCCTGTACAGTGGCCAGATACTGAGACACTGATCATGGGGGGCTAAACATGACAAATTCATGGCACCCAGCATTTGTGGGGGCCCATAGAGCAGTGGAGGGGTCCACTGGATATAGGCTAGAAATTTGGACTTTATAGGAGAGGAATAGACATTGAAAGTATGTTAAGGTTCAGTTTTGTCAGTGTACGTGACCCCAGTGCACAGTGACTACACAAACTTTGGGTTTTCACCGACCGGAAACATAGGTTATCTTTTTGTCTCCTGATTTCTGCTTTTATTTTGTAAATTATTTCCTTCTGTGTTTCTGCTAACTTCCCCTCATATTTCCTGTCAGTCTGATTGTCCTGCCCTGTTTGTTTCCACCTGTTCTCATTACTAAGTGTGTGTATATATTTCTCAGGTCTCCTTGTATTTTATCAGTTGATCTTGTCTCATGTCAGAAGAACCTGCATTATTGTCGTCTTACCATCTGAGGTCTTGTATATTCTTTGTGCTTGTCTGGGTTTATGTGTTTCTTGGATACTTGAGACTGTTCTTCTGATGGAAGTCATTTTGATTGTCATTCACTTTAGTAACCTTTACCTCCATTGGGATTGTTTTTACATTGTGTCTCCTACTTGGCTCAGTTGGTAGAGTGGGTTATCCAATGACCAAAGAGTTGGAGGTTCAAATCCTGACTCCCACTGTCCACATGTCAGTGTCCTTGAGCCTGAACCCTAAATTGCTCCCAGTAGGTCTGACACGGCAGTACCTTACACGGTACATTAGTATAGTATCCTCTTGTGTGAATGTGATTCTTTGTAAAGCACTTTGACCAAGGTATAGAAGAGCAGAACATTTACTTTTTAGTGTTTTGCCTCTTTATGATTGATTCTTATTTTTGCACTTTCCAAATAAAGGCTGTCAGTTTGCGTTTGATTTCCCAGTCGTGCTTTTAGGTTCAATTCCCCGTACAGTCATGACAAAATTAATGTTTAATTTAATTAATGTGTCCAGATCCAGCTGAGACCATCCTTCCCCTCACCTTCGAAACAGTTGTCATTACCTGGGAAATTGAGAATACACCATCTGATTCAGACAATGCTCCTCCTGACTGTATTTGTTCCCAACTATGTTCTAATGCTCTTCATTGGGTCCAAACTTAAATGCTACTGTGGAGCCAACTGAACCCTGACCTCAGTTCAGCTGCTTCCCTCCTGTGTTCCGCAACTCCATCCCTTTTCAACCTGCATGGACTCCAGATACCACAATACTGGTCTGGTCTCTATATAAACTGGGTTAATCTGAATTCCACTGTGCAAACTTCATTTTGTGATACTAAGAAATGGTCCATATTCTTCAGCCGTGACACTGTATCTCATACATAAGATTCACCAAATGGCATGTTCTTTATCTGTATTGTTGAAATACAGACTGACAGCATAGGTGAAGTGTTCTGATAAACTCCCAGCTAACCCCTCCTAACATGCAAAATATTACATTAAAATATCCACGGTTGAAAAAAAATTGAAATGCATAGATTTCCACTGAGCTCTGTGTGAATCTATGATGTGTGACTGTGATGGCAGAGAGCTACAGTTGGTAATAAATTGCACAAGGAGCTACTATCAAACTAAAACAAATGGGTTTGGATATGCACTGAAATATCATCCCCATAAATGGGGGGGTGTAGTGGTGTGTCAAACAGGAGGGATGCACTTATGAACTTAGACAGTTGGTCAGATTATGTAATTATGAAGCACTACTGACTGTAAGTATAAATGTATATTTAACCCATAAAGACCCAGTGCTACTTTTGTGGCAATTCCCAAGTGATTTATCACCATTTACTATAATATCCTCTGTATTTTGCATTTTTCCAGTTAAAATGATGTATTTAATTTACTGATCATGTAGATTTTCGTAAAATTAAGGGTTATTTATCAGAAACGGAGAAAATGTCTTTTCAGTAAAATCGGTCATTAATTGACTATAACCCCAGTGTGTCCATCCACATACACATTGATCCAAATGCATGGGTTTTATGGGTGAATCAATGAAGATGACAAACGGCATGTTACACCAGTTAGTTACATGTAACAGGATTAGTGGATCAACAGTTATTTGTCTTTTTATATCAGTAAATGAGTTTGATTGTTGGTGGAGGTTTGGGACTTTATGGGTTCAAATGCAGGTGAATTTCATTCAGCCATGCAGTGTCTGTCAACAGGTTTTCACTGAGGAACGTAAGCATGCTGTAGTTATGATTCAACATAAGCACTGGTGTAACAGTACAGAGAAAAATAGTCCAACACTAAAGTCTGCCTTCAGTGTTTCTGCAGTGCTGTAATGAGCATTCTGCTTTATTTCTCAGTCTCCTTATTAAGGTACAACAAGGAAATGAAATATGCACACAGAATTAAATCAGTACTAAATGTCCTCCACAGATAAGTCAGTGTGACCTCCGTTTAGATTTAATACATCTACTCTTCTTGTGTTCACTTTCTGGAAGGTTTCATGTATATTGTACTAACCTTCATGCAGAACATCCCAGGGTTATTCTTAATGCATAGACACTTGTGCATTATTTTCACTGTCAAAAAGATCCTGTGCAAATTCTATAATATACATGTTTGTTTTTTTCTGACATGTATTCTTTTTTTTAATGCTGTTAAAGGTATAGCCACAAGGGGGCTAAGATAAAGGCCCAGACTACACTGATTGAATGTTTCTTTTAGCTTTTCCCTTCAGGGGTCGTCACAGCGAAGCAGAGCTGCATGTTGATTTGTCACAGGTTTTTATGTTGGATGCCCTTCCTCACACAATCCTCTGTTTTTTTTTTATCCAGCACAATGAGACACTGCCCCCTTGTGGCTACAGGTATAGGAGTATAGCATAAAGGACCTTTCTCAAGGGCCCACCTCGGACTCAAACCGGCCATCTTAAGCAGCAAAACCAGTGGTTTAAACCACTAAGTTATTGAACCAAAACTAAAAAGTGAACTCGGTTAAAAATGAAAAGTTCATTCAGTCACTTATTGAAGAAATAAACCCACTGAGGTTTTTGTCCAATGGTAAAACCAGATCTGATGGAGTTAGTGTCAGACCTGAGATTAAAACTTTTGGTTCTTTTATTCTGTGAAATGTCTGGTGTTAATTATTGTTACAGTGCAATACCGCCCCCTACAGTGCGAGTGTGAATGAGCGGGGTTCAGCTCCATAAAAAAATAAAGCACACGATTGGTTTATTAAGAGTTTTTTGCCCAGACTAAGGCCCACTGAGCACAGGTTTGGACCCACTTTTGGCTCATGACCCACCAGTTGTATTCTAGTCACTGGACTAGAATTCTCCTCTGGTGTGGATCACTGCCATCAGGCTTTCATACTATACTTACGTGCTCACACATTTCCATGAACGACCAAACATAAATGTCAGTCAGCTACAAACCTTCCATCCTGCCTCTTGAATCTGCCTCAATTCTTGCGATTACCCACTTTACACTTGACTGTTTATCAGACTGATAAAGTAAGAGTGCAGACAAAGCTCCTGCTTCCACTTATCTACAACTGTAATAAAAGATACAGAAGAAATCATTTCCCACAAGGAAAGAGGCTTTTCCAGCGTATTAAACATCCACTTATGAGGCATAATGGAGCTGCATGTAGCTGAGAGAAATTGCAGGTGTACAGTATAAGTACCTGCTAGACAGTGGAACTTTAACTTACATGATCATTTAGACTGAACAGCAGAATGTCTTCTACTTCCTACATCTACTGAGTAAAAACATGAAAAGTTACTATTCACTGTTGTCACTAACCTGTATTATCCCTCCCACATTTGTGCCTCTTATTCTCCTCCAGTTAATCTTAATACCTGAGCCAAGATTGAACACATGTATCTTAGGTTGTGTTACAACCTCTGCATCCCCTGTGTCCAAGTATGACCTGATCACCAGAGTCCATAGTTCAATGTTTAATACAAACAACAGTTTATGAGTGTACATGCTTACAGAGATATGGTGTAAAAAATAAAATAAAAGCCTGTCAGAAAGATTTTGTTAAAACCACATGAGGGAAATATCAGTTTAGAAAAACATCCATATTAGTGTGGACAGGGCACAAATGACAAAACTATCAGAATAGGCATCCCTGCATTGTGCAACCTCTACCAGCCTCTTTCACTGCAGATTACATTTAAACATCCACCCTCAGGTCCAAACTAAGTGGGTCATTGGAGCAAAATACACCAGTGTTCAAGCTGAGATCTGCTGCTGGGAACAAAAAGCAGATACATGTAACACATCCAAACAGGAAGGCAAAAGGGATAACCGCGCATCAGAATACCCATAATGATACAAACCTCCATAAATGACGGTAGCAGGGGTGAGCATTATACATGTTAAATACTATATCCCCACATATAAACACTAGTGCAGTCATTTACAGTAGAGATCTGTGGAAGCTTGAAGACACAAACACAATCATATTGTGCACATTGTAATGATGCCAAGCATTTGCACAAAGGGGATTATGGAAAACACATATGCATGGATCACAATATCCATAATGCATCACAGCCATGAGGCTGGTTGAGAGCGCTTATGGCTCACCAGAGGGTGGAAGTGGCAGCCGAAGCAATGGAAATAACTTCAAACACTAAGCACATTCGACAGTGATGACTCACAGAGCAATGAAAACATATCACACTGATAAAAATGAGTGGTGTGGCATAGAGACGGCATGTTAATATCCTCCAGCGACATCTTTCCAAGCAAAGCTGTCGAGGACGACATGTCCCTTGCAGAGTGGGCTCAGATGTCAGCAGGAGTGGGGTGGGGGGTCTGTCCTAACCCAACATACTCTGCACAGTCAGGCAGACAGCTGCTGATGTGATGAGGGGAGCCCTTTTGAAACACAGACAGTTTTAGGTTCTTCTAAAGTCATAGACAGCAGTGGCGTGAAAAGGTCCACACAGGGCAGGAGAGTGTCAGACCA
Organism: Maxillicosta whitleyi; assembly: GCA_029822895.1. Classification (NCBI taxonomy): domain Eukaryota; kingdom Metazoa; phylum Chordata; class Actinopteri; order Perciformes; family Neosebastidae; genus Maxillicosta; species Maxillicosta whitleyi. The sequence continues at coordinate 11,688 of JAPSES010120717.1, forward strand.
GGGTTCTGTCACGGTCTGAATTATCTCAGGGAGGAGCCATAAGACCACAGGTGAAAGCAGCCATGCATCAACAGCCACCATCCATCTGCAGAGGCTCCGTCTGCAGAACTAATGGTAACTCAGACAAACTCTGGAAGCTGCATGTGGAAGGACAGAGGGCTCGTTAGTGTAATTCTACTTCCACTTTGTAAAAGAAAAGCAGGTAATATGTTATTAGGTAAAAAAAAAAAATGCACCCGCAGGCTGACATTAAGCTTGTTGTTGGTATTAATAGAGTCAACAATGGCAGCTTGAGTAGAACTAGAACAGAAAAATGCTCATGTGATTTTTCAGATTTGAGCTATTAACCCTTTATACCCTAAAAGTTTGTGTAAACCAATCAGTGTTGCCCTTCCTAATCAGAGGTGTTCAGTCCCAACATCCTTCAGTTGGCGTCTGACAGACCTTGTTCATTTGCCAACAGGGATCTGAAGTTGTTATTCGACTCTGTTGTGAACCACTGGACTCCTGTGGGAGCTGAGATCCTGCCTCATAAAACCACTGCTTGGTTTGTTTGCCCACTTGGATCTGACTCAACACAGTGACCTCAGCACCTTGGCTGGTAGAGCTCGTACCATATACAATATTGTGGCCTGGGGGAGAATATATTTGTTACACATCATCACCTGAAAGGTCTGACTCTGTCTAGCATCACAGAAAACTGACGCAGGTTGCAGAATTACTCTTGTCGGTCTCTGGAAGGTTACCCTTGATAGTAGAAAAGCTCAGAATATCTTATGATTGGACATACGTAGGTGACTGTTGGTTCTCTGTCCAGTGCACGGGTGTCAAAGTCATGTGAGTTCAGGGGTCATATTCAGCCCAATTTAACCACAAGTGGGGTGGACCAGTAAAATGATAGCATAATAACTTAGAAATCATGGCAATTCCTATTTTTTTTCTCTTTGCTTTTTGTGCAAAAGAAACAAAACAAAAAAATCCAAAACATTATATCCTGAAAAGATTTACATTTACAAGCTACCCAAACAAAAAAGATGTGAATAACCTGAAAAAAAAAAATTACTTCTTAAGAAAATTAAGTCAGTTTTAAAGGATAATTTGCCCATGTAAATATTTTCAGCTTTTAATATCTGTATATGAGGAAGGCCTTTCCCTGTTTATAACATTCTTCATCACTGCTCTGAAATTGTGAAACTGTTCTTTTCTCCAGCTCGGGCCAAGAATCTAATTTGAAAAAGTCTATCATTGTTTGTTTATATAAAAACTTCACCTTACCTGTGTGGATTCTTCCACTTGGCATGATGTGTAAAATAATCAATATTTAAATAGGCACTACACGCATGAGTGGAAGTGTGAGTGGTGCCTTTGCCCTGTGACCACACTATCGATAAACTTCATCAGTCAGACTCTGCAGAGCATTTACACAGCGTGTGGACATCCATACTAATCTGCTGCTCTGACTTTAGAAGAACTCTGCCTCGTATAGATTTAGCATCTTAAGCTTTGACAGCTGAAAAATAAGTCAAGAGTCCGAGGGCTGTTCTTGTCTTGTCTTCTGTCCCTTCTGTGAAATGACATTTGGATTCCTCTTATGGATTATAAAGCTATTTATTGGAAAGAAAATACAGTTACAATGTTTGTTTTCACCACATGTAAGTTCTTGATAGTTTTTTTGGGAGGAGGGGGTGTTCAAAGAGGATTATACTAGGACTGAGCAAACTTATTAATACTGGAGTCAGGCAATTTCAGTGGAATAAAATAGACCAACTGCAGGCAGCGTGATGCAGCGATTGCTTGGTTTTGTAGGAATAGTCTCTGTTTAGACAGAGGTCAGACTCACTCTGTTGGGAGACGGAGCAAAAGGTTTTGCATTGGTTATGTTTTGTGGGTAGTTGTGTGTGTTTGTGTGTGTGTGAGGTCAATCCCTGTAATGTAGTTGCACGCTTATACCCCGTACACAACAATGAAATAATGTCAATCTGCAAAAGTTTTATATCATTTCAACCTTTCGTCCACATGACACCGGTGTTGTCGATGCCTCGAAATTGTATTTCTTTTAACAGAGAGCAAAAAAATCTCATAATACCAGCCTTGCCTTGTCACATGGATATATAACCGCTGTGGTCTGTCTCTGCGTTGTGTTGATATGAGACCCACACATACAACTCCAGATTGGAGATTGCCTGTTTCACTGAGTGTTGGTCCATCCCAGAATCACAGTTTTTCGTGCAATTCATTTCTTTTTTTCTAATTAATTAATAATTTTTTAAAATAGAAAATAAATAATTTATCACATAGCAAAACATGATCACGAGACAATCACTTGATCAGTCAGACCACTGTTTGTACTGTCATTCCTTATTAGATTATTTTTGTTTGTTTGTTTTTACGTATTTCATGTTGACCAAGAGTGTCAGTTTTATAGGTGTAACTAGAAAATGTTTATGGAGATAAACATTAGACACAACATTAGACTTCAGATATTCCCATGACCTTCCCATGGGCAACAGTACAGTGCAGCTTAGTTATTAGACACTTTCTGGAACCTGCAGATTCGAGGTAGATTTTCTGTTAAAACACTTAGTAACATTTTTATTCTCTATTGGAAGTATTTGTTGATTAAAAAATATATATATATTTGCATTTTTACAACTTGATTTCACTGTGAAAAACCCAAGCAAACATTCATTATGATTGAGGCACTTTAGGATTTAACCTCCTGTCTTGCTCAAGGACACTTTAACAGTCAGAGTCTGAACCACCAACCGAGCCACAAATGAACGTTCAGAACGTTTATGACCATTAACCTTTAGATAGCTCCTCTGCTGTCAGACACCCCAGATGGGATTTGAACCCACAATCCCTGGCTTAGGAAGCCAGTGCCTTATCCATTAGGCCACTGGGGCTTCAACAAATCTTTATTCTAGAGATTTATACGGTCAAAAAAGTTGTCTGCAATGGGCCTAAAAGGAAGGAAGAGGAAGGATGGGGATGAGGAGAAACCGACAGCCAGAACTATGAGAGCAGTCTGTAGTGGAGTCTGACACATTCTGTACAGCTGTGTGATTCAGCACCACGGACAGCGCACGATCCCACACACATAAAACACATCCTGGTCTTTTGACTTGACAGCGCATCACTTCATGTATCAATGCTTACCACAAAAACATTCATGAGGTGGCCGTAGGTATGATGTAGGAAGGCCCCAAGGCATCGCTACGAAGAATGTGACAACTGTACGGTCTTTGGACGACAAAAAAAAAATCACATAACTTTCTCATGGATGCATTAAGTTGCTCTTGCTCTTTGAACAGCAGCCGTACCAACTCCCATTATTCACAAGAAGCTTTGTGACCAAGGCCTTATTCATTCCAAAGCAGTTGACAAAAACAATCTTTTGTTTCATTCAACATTTCCAGACATATTTACTTTTACAATTTAAGAAAGTGACCGGGTCAGTGCCCACAGAGGATGTTCCATTATTCCTTTGGTGGCATGGACCTTCTGACTGCATCCTTCCATTTCAGGTCCTCTGTTTCCTTCACCACACCTCTGCCTTCCACTCCTCTTCATCTCTCTCTTCTTATCAGCCCTAACATTCCTCACCTTGTCTCCTCGTTCACCTGCAGAATCCTTTTATCAGCCCTGTTCACCTGCCCAAACACTTCCCCTCATCTCCCCTTTACCTGCTCCAGGATCTTCCTTCTGACCTTTGTTTGTCTTTACGTTAAAATATTCATTAAGTTGAAAATCTGACTTTGAGTCTTATTCATTGAATTCTGACATCACACTGCTCATGTCACATGCTTTTATTGTTCAGTGTTTATTTACATTCTCAACAGTGTGTCAGCCTCCCACAACTGAAAGTGTGACCACGCACTTTATTTGTCTTTATTTGTGCTTTCCTTATTCCCACACGGTGTCACAGAGTAAAAAAATACACTCTGTGTTGTCAGTTTAGTAAATTACTGATGTATCCCCTTCCATGTCATAGAGGCAGACAGCCATGGACAGTCAGTTAGACATTTAATGAAGATGCCCTCTATTTTACGACTGTTCTTTTTTCAGTGTTTCATGTGTTGCAACAGGGAAGACTAACCTGTAGAGCTGAAATGCATTTGATTAACTGACTTGAATTGACAAAAAATATTCAATTACAATTACTCAATTACAATCGTGGCTTTGCTTCCATAATTTCTCTGCTATTAAACATTGGTTCCACTGTTGTGTTTCCCACGGACGTTTATTGTGACGAACATGAGCCCAGATAAAAAGACAAAAAGGCAGACTGTTGACTTTTCCATTACTTAATCCTTCAAACTTTGAATCTTTCACACAAACATTACAAATATGAGAGTGTGTGTGTGTTTGATCCAGTTGGATGTTAGTTCCATGTTCAGTTGATATAAATATATAGATCACAAGTGTCAAACATACGGCCCGGGGGCCAAATCCCGCTAAAGGGTCCAGGTCGGCCCTTCAGATGAATTTGTGAAATGTAAAAATTACCGTAAGATCTGAACAATTCTTTTAGTTCAGGTTCCACATTCAGATGAATTCAATCTCAAACGGGTCGGACCAGTAAAACACTAACACAATAACAGCAAATGGTAAATGTTCTGCTCTTCTATAGTTCTTTTCTACACCTTGGTACCTTTAAGCTTTCCAAAGCCTCACACTCACCCATTCACACACCAGTAGGAGGATACTATACTAATGTACCATGCAAGACCTACTGGGAAGAATTTAGGGTTCAGTGTCTTACTCAGGGACATTTCGACATGTGGACAGTGGGAGCCAGGATTTGAACCGCCAACCCTTCGTCCATTAAATAATGACAACATACATTTTT
>JAPSES010120768.1:0-14942 GCA_029822895.1 Maxillicosta whitleyi
TATTGGTTTAAGCCCCCCCCCCCCCCCCCCATCTGTCCTGATGGTGTTCCTGTGACTCAGACAGTCAGGTGGCGTTTGCAGAATAATCACTGGTGGAAGTATCGGCAATGAGATACATAGATGATGTTTGTGTGGATACGATGGTGAAAAATCCCTCTCACAAACCATGGTGTTAGAACTGACAGGGTCCAGTGGTCACAGGAAACACATGCAACTGATAATATTTTACACGATACTTCTGTAGTCCTGTCACCGTCAGCACAGAACGGAGCTGACAAACTTTCCACCACATGCTCCTGTAGTTTGTAGTTTGATTTAAAGCAGATAGACACCCTCACACCTGGACTCCTTTTTAGTCTCATTTCAGTGTTAAATATTCCTTCTGGTGTCAACTGCACAATGGCAGAAAATGAAAAAAGACTGTTCAGGACCAAGATGATGGACTGATGGGTGACTGACCTGAAACTTAACTCTCCAGTATTTAGCACATTTGTCCTCTGTCCAGACAGTGTGAGATTTACTATATTTAACTGTGCTGTTTTACATCAGATTCCCTTGGACACTTGTCAGTTGTTTCTTATATTTTACCTATTTTTTGTCATGGCAGCACAGTTCACACTAAATTCTGATGTGTAGAAGCCATTTAGATGTGATTTTTTTTCATGTGTACTGATTTTCACAGTTTTCACCATTGATCTGAACTATATGAGGAAGAAAACACTTTTTAAAATGTGTGTTTGGTCCATGCTTTGGTCTCATGAAAGATCGTATAACTGCTGTAACTGAGCGTCACCTGTCACTACACCTCAAACTGTCACTTGAAGATTCAAGAATGGTCTGTTTGGATCATTACGTGTACATATACGGACATTTAGACAGATAAGAAGGTGCAAACATCAATTCTCAGATAAAATATAAAACACACTATAAGAAACAAACAAACAAAAACAGTGTTGCTGTTGAAGATAAAGTAGTTAAATGACATTGAAGGGCTGTGTGTCCCTGTTGATTAAAAATTCCCATAACCTGATGCAGGTGTACACACCCTATTCTTATCGTCCTATTGAGACGTTTCCATATAAAGAATATTCCTTGTTTCCATCTTCATCCAAACCCTGTGTCAGCCTGTCAACTCTATTAGTGGTGTCCAGCAGGGTGCACTATTTTTTTTTCTTTCTACATGATTCATGATCCAGTTGTGAAAGTTGGACACCTCTTGAGTTTACTGCGATTGACCTCAGACGAGAGGGAAAGAAAAAAAATAACGTAAACTAATTATAAAGCTGTGGTAGCCCTGCCCGGATTCAACTGGGGAGGAAATGCCAAGAAACTGATCAAATGATTTAATGTGGTTTATTAAATGATGACAGTATCACATAGTCTGAAGACTGAGCAGTTTAATTACATTCATGGATTTTCCAATTCCTGTTACAGTTAGCAGATAATTAAGTTTCAATGTCAATAACAAACATTAGGATGAAGAGCCTCAGCAGCTTTCAGTGAGAATTTTAGACCTGGCTTCAGACGCTGCTCTCCTGTACATTAGCAAGTGTTGAAGTTGGAGTGTAGGAGGCTTATCAGAGACTAGAGGAGTTTGTCCTACACATGAGACTGAGACTAGATGCTGTTGGAGGGATTTCAAATTACAGGATTAAGAGCTGAATAGAGCTCATATCGAAGGCTAATGCTCGGTGTGATTTGTGACCGTACAGTAGGTGTTAGTTGGATTTTAGATGCTGCTGTTTCTAGGTGTCGACACAGTGATAGAGTTTTCCTTCCTGTGCTGTCGCCTGTTGTTAAGGCCAACACAGACAACACAAGGCAGCACATAAAGCAAATATATGGCTGTGTTCAGGCGCCTCAAGGATAAATTCAGTTACTTCAATCATTTTACTCTATACCTGTACTAGATTAACACTAGCTTACTCTAATAGACTGACTAATACATAAAACCTCTTTAAAGGAACCAACTTTGTATTCACCTGCAGTAGGAAGAAATACTTTTCCCCCCTTAAAATTCAGTCTTAACTTAAGTCGAACATTATCTTATAAATGCTCATAAATGGTGCAGAGTTTAACTCTCAAACACCCAAAAGCACGTACTGATCTAAAGGTATAGTAACTTTTAAACCTCTAATCTGATTGAAATGCAGTTTGTCAGATTTTCAACAGTCAGTTGTTTTTTTCAGGTGCATCCTTAGTCTCTGTAGTGAACATACTGTCTTCTGCAAAATTGGTTCAATAATAAAACTCCTGTAAGTTGACAAATGACTGGTTGTAGACATGTGTTTTTAATGTAGAATTAGTTACATATTTTGCTGAAAATGTTATGTTTCTTTCTCTATTCTATAATAAGCTTTGAATCAACTGAGCTTTAATGAACATCTACATGGTCAGTGAATTCAATATAGAAGAATATCTGATTTTCACAGCAAAATGCATAGGATAATATTATGCTATACGATGATAAATGACTTGGTAATGGTTAAATGGAGAGAAAAAAGTCATATGGACATCACTGCATAAAATAGTTCTAGGTGTTTTTGAGTTAAATGTGCGATATCTAATGCAAGATAAATATGTCTGTTTTTCATTCTGAAGACAATATGAAGCTCTTTTAATGATCCTAAAGATCTGAAACTGTGGTTTGTGCATCGAGCCCAGCACTGAATTTGGAAAAAAAAGAAAGACAAAGTTAGACTTACCATGTTGAGAGAGAGAGAGAGAGAGAAGGAGAGAGAGAGAGAGAAAATACACAACTCCTAAATGGCAAGCATATGGGGCTTTTAACTGCTGTGGTGAGTTCAAAGCCGCTATGAAAATAATACAGGCTATTTTTGACTTTGGGGAACTGGATAAAGCAGCCAAACAGGAGAAAATTACAAGGTGCATTTAGTCTGGTCCCTGAATAAAACTACACTGTGCATCAGAACTAGGCTCTGTCGTCTCAGCCCATTAAAAGGGACATGGACACATTTGTAGAAATTACCAGTGGAAGAAGATCTGCTCCGATTACAACGAACTGCTTTGAATTGGGTTGAATTGACTGCACAAGTGACTGTAAGGCATCTGTCAAAGCTAAAGACAGCATCAGTCTGAAGTGACAGCTCCGATAATTCACCAGATGTGATGATGATGTGCCACGCACACTATCATCAGTCATTACTGGACCTGTTCTACTTTATGCTTCTTCCACTTTAATATCTGTAACACCCAACTCTGAGAAATCATTTGTCTACTTCCTGTTTATCTGTGGAAACATTGTTTTTTTTTTTTTTAAAGAACAGTCCAACATTTACTTTGTAGATATTTTTGCTGTGTGTGCTGTTATTGTTGGCAGGTTTGATTTCAGTTTATTCACAAACAAATAACCCTTTGAAACAATGTTTACGTCCTTTTGTAGCAGTCAGCATCAAGTCTTACACATTATTAGATTTAGGAGAACCTTGTGTGTCAGTCGGGTCATTTAGAAGAACAGTGTTACACTGACTTTATCTGAAGGTGGATGAAGTTACCAGGAACAAATGACAGTAGAAGTTGCTGTTGTTGGGACTCGTTTTTTTCATTCTTTCTTTCTTTTTTCTTTTTTTAATAGGGAATTCCAATGCAACCATAGAGGTTTGTTTTTAATTTAGACAGTTGTAAATGAATGTTTGTCTCCAGATGGAGAGAAGAAAACACCACAAAACTTGAACTGTGAATGTCCAAACCTTTACACTGAAGCTCAAACATGTTGGTCAAAAGCTCAAATCTTTATGAAGCTCAGATATTTAGACTTGTTTATTTAACGTTATGACTCAGATGTTTAGGTCTAAAGCACAAGCATGAAATTACAAGGTTAAATGTATTAATGTACATGGGTGTGTTTTTCTTTTTCTTTTTTTTTTAAATTTAGCTTCTTTTATTAAACATGCCTCATTTTGTTTTTTAAATCCCGCCTTTTTGTGTCCCCAAACATTACAATTTTCACCCCAGGCATAAATTGTGGATATTTTAAAGATAACTAAAAGTGAGTTGTAATCTTTTTTTTTCCATTTCATCATATAATTGCAAGCTCCTTGCAGATGTGTAGGTAATAAAAGATGTATATGTAGAAAAAAAATAAAATTAGCAAATGTTCTTATTTCACTGAAAGAGAATAAAACATGTTTTACAAAGAGAACACACTGTAAATATGCAGAGGCTTCTGATACATAATCCATAAATTCATGTCATCTCACAGTCCGTCTTCATGCTGAATCCAAAAGTACTGATAGTTCCAAAGAAATAATGAGTTGAAAATGACTCGGCTGGCAGCTTTCTTTTTTTCGGTGCTGACTGTTAGATGAGGATGGGCTGTCGTTGCATATTAATCAGTGCATGAATAGGGACCGTGAGTGATTTGCATTGTGTGAGCTCTGAAGGCGTCCTATGGAGAATTCAGTGCAGGGAAAAATATAGAAGGGTTTGTTATGCTGAATAGAGGACCCCCCCCCCTCCAAAAATCCAGTCATCCAATAGAGCATTTCCCTCATCAGTAGAGGATTACTATAGACAATGTACAGTAAATACAAGTAAAGTAAACCAACACCCCCCCAGTACTTGGAATCTGTCTGAGCTCAACAAAAGATGAAGTGAAACTCAAATTATAGCTGTCTACCAAAAACGTAACGAACAACTCTTTCACAACGTCCCTTTAAACATAATTCTTTAACATTTTTACAATATGAGAAATGTAGGATGAAGTGGAGTTACACCTGGAAGATTAGTCAAAGTGTCAAACATTAAAGCAGCACAAAAATGAAAGGATCCGTGCAGTAACTTCATGTCATATCTGTAAAATCAGGAGCGAGTCTTCCACCTAAATTTGTGACTTTAGTCATAACTACAGTCCATGTGTAAAACACTGAATGTGATGGTGCCAAAGGAACACCAGAGGCTCTGTGGTGTGAGTGGAGAGCTATGGGAGGAGGAAATCAGTTCCTGAATAAATGATTATTTTGTGAAAACATCTGGTTCTGTTAAAATCACATGAGTTCTGTAACGATGACAAAAATAACCAGATTCTTTAGTAATTCAATTTTATTCCTTCATTTCTAGACTGTTTAACAAGCAGGGGTGAACATGTCACCAGTTCATCCCAAATACAGAAGAACTATTCACCCTTACATTCACACAGTTGATCTATGAAGGTGTCTGTTTTTGGACAAATGAAGGAAGGTGGAGAACCCACAGAGAACCCACACAAATAAAGGGAGAACATCAAACTCCACACATTTTGTTTTGTCGTATTGTGAGCACATTCTGAAAAAAAGGTTAAGTTGGAGAGGAGGAAGTCCAAGCTCATGCTATGCTAACCTACTGAAAACACTTCCCACAGGGCTAACACAAACAGGTGTCTTAGGATAACTCTGAATGCAATAGACCTACTAGAGTAATACTATTAGCCAGTTTAGCTAACTTATGCTAATCAGCCAGGTCAGTGATGCAACAGAAAATTAATGCTAACATTACTTCTAGCCAGTTCCCAATATAGCAATAGTTAAATTATGCCAACAACTCATTAATTGTTATTAAATACTGGCAAAGTCTCATTTAGCCACTGATCCTATAAACATTGCAATAAGACAATAATAACCTGCCACTAAAAACTGACAAAAAAGGCAAGAAAATAGACAATAGACACCACTGCAGTTGTGGCAAAAAAACATAATTATGGTCTGACAATGAGCACTGGCATTGGAAAAACAAACTAATTAATCACACAAAACTCACAAAATGTGATTAAGAGAGAATTTGACACTTTAAAAAAAATGTCTGACTTTAGATAAACCCAGGATGTTGACTTCATTACCTCAGGTTAAAAAGCGTTGTGTGTCTGTAGATCACAGCGCTGCGTCTTTCTGCTGTTCTCTTTAACGAGGACCAGTTCACCTCAGCAGGTTGAACCATTATTACGTTTCTAAAAGATTCAAATAAACTCTGCATGATGTGAAAGCACCCTGAGATCACATTGAGAAAAGCAAATAAAATGTCCCACATGTAGTAAAACATTTCACTTATTGCGTCTGACTTCAAACAGTGTTGACGCTGCTGCCGCCTCAGGGCTCGTACCCTCGACTCATGGAAAACATGGAAGCTAAGGGTGTGTGGATGCTTTTTTCTGGATCTTCACAGTCCTTTAAGGTCTTATTCCCAGTGGTACTCATCATATGTGATTGTTTTCTCCGTTGCTTCCTGTATTTCCTCCCAGGCTGCCAAGTCTGGTGAGGTGACAGTGGCGGACTGGATGTAGTTCATTCAACGTAGGCGACTGTGCAATGCCAATCCTCTGTCTTTCTCAACCTCAACACCTTGATGTTGAGTTCATTCCACTCCATGTTGCGATAATCTGGACAAAACCTGTTCTGGCACTCTGTTTTATTCTTCCTGTAAGAAACAAACATTCAAGCTTTCCTCATACAGTGACCTAAGAATTCCAGTTGTTGTTTCCGGATGTGCGTCAGAAGCAGCTGTTGACTGTAGACAACACGACTCTGTAGGACTGTGTCATCATACGCTTGAAGATCCATTCATGCTCAACATTAAATACTTATACACCGGTGGAGTGTTTTAACGAGGGCTGTGTTCAGAATATCGATACAGGGATATATATCGTTGCGGGCCTCTTCACGATACAATATCAATACGCAGGCGTCAGTATCGATATTTCACATGTTACAAATAATTAGTTTATTTGTGAAACAGCATCTGACTTTGCATGTTTGAAGTTTATCAAATCCATCTTTATTTGTGCACTACAGCCAAGTTCTAATGCAGTGTTTTACATGAACTACAGTGGAACTGTTGATCTACAGCAAAATAAAAAAATAACATTTAGGTATATATGTGTCTGTTTTATGTACAATGGTAAAAAAGGAAAAACTGTAAAAAAAATAAATAAATAAATATAGGCCTAAAATATCAGGATGTATATTGCATTGAATACCATGTACTGGAATCGTATCGTACACATATATGATATGTATCGTACCCTAACCCCTGTATCGGGATATATATCGTATTGTAGGTTGTTAGTAAAACCCACCACTAGTTCTGACCTTCCTTTGCATTCTTCTTGTCTGTATTTCTGTCCATTCTCTGGGAGTTTACAGATGTGAATATTTTACATGTCTTTGGCTTGTAAGAAAAAATGTGAATCAGCTAAACTTTTGCAGTTCTAGCTATGCATGATGGGTACTTGTATGATAAGAACATAGTGGGTTTCTTCAGCAGTAGTCAACAGTGAGTACTTTAAATAACACATTGTGTTAAAGGTAATGAAGAAGAACAGAGAACACTTTAACATGACAAAGTGTACGGACACACGGTCCAATGCCATGGCTGTGCACTGGCAGGAAAACACTGCACATAAAGCACCTAGTGTTTCTAGAAACACAAATGATCCACACCCCAATAAAGGTTCTATCCTAGAGTTCATTTCATAGCCACGATGTCACAGGCACCATTGGTCTTAAGACTGCTGACGTTCTACTGGTGTGATAATTTGTTCTTGGCTTAATGTTGTTATATTCATTATCCAGCATCCAGTAAGATTATTCACTGTGCATGTGTTAACCCTGTTTTCATCAGTTTCACCCATGATGCAACACTGTCTGTGTTATCGCTGTGTCCAGGGCAGTGAAGCTTTGACACCCTCTGACGTCCATTTCAACATACATGCAGGACTATTCTTATTAAAAAAGCAGTTTGATAAAGAATGTTTATCAATGATGAACTTTGTACTTGCCACAGAATCAGTGAAAAAAAGAAAAGAAATTCAGGCTGATTTCACTACATGTTCCGGTATCACCATTGAGAAAGGATTTTTATTATTAGGAGTAAAACACAGTGGTCATCACATACATAAGTATATATATAAGTTTTTCATTTGCAGGACTTATTAAAGAACTCTTTCTGCCTTTATTTACTTCATTGTATAAACATTTACTTCACAATGGAACCACACTATCTTTTCATTTGCATTTTTTTCTTTTTGCCATCCTCATCATCCCTTTTGTCACTGGTGGAGACTTCCTGTTTTGTAGCTTTAATTCTTTCTTTTTCAACTCAAGCTGTATGAGATTCTGAGTTGGTTTTCATCAGCCTAGCTTATATCACACCCGCTGTTTTTATCTGGAGTTTGGGGAGGATTACATGGTCTGAAAAACACCTAGAGAAGTAGATCATTTTCTTTTACACCTGGCGTCTACAGGGATAATTGTTGCACCATTGTGCATATGCATGCAATGGCATTTTCAGTTCAAAGAAAATGAGTCTCTACCTTTAAAATATTTCCCTCTTTTCAGTGTGAACATCTTTGTTGATAATCTTATTAGATTTTGCAGGGGACCTGTTCCAGTCACATCAGGATCTTTATCTGGCAGAGCATCTCCAAGTGACTCTGTTAAACTCTCTGAATACAGACGTTTTCATGCAGTTTAGTTCCAATCCCTGCCTCTTTCATCCACCCATCTCTTCCTTCTCTGCTGTGGTGGAAGGATAGACCTGAAATCTTAACCAAGCATTATTAAATGTTTAGCTTTATTTTTTTTCTCCTTACTTTACTCCTTATATCACTTTTCATTTAATACCTCTAAAGTTGTCTAAGTCTGTGGGCTGCACATCACCAGGACTTGTTTAGACTCAATAGGTTTGGTTCCATGACATTTCAATTACCTTCTGCTTGAACTAAATGAAATATTACCAGTGTGCTTAGTTCACACTAATACTGTGCAATAAAAGATTTTGTGTGTAAGATTTTAATCCATCTAAGTACAAAAATGGGTGTTTATATTGCCATATTATTAGGTGAGCTCTTGGGTAAGGTCCTTATATACACCTATACCTGTAGCCACAAGGGGGCAGTGCCCGGATAAATACAGAGGGTTGTGTCAGGAAGAGCATCCGACATAAAAACTTGCCAAATAAATATGCAAATCTGATTTGCTGTGGTGACGCCTGAAGGGAAAAAAGCCGAAATAAAGTTATTATTAGTGTTTTTGTTTGCTTGTGTTGTTCCAGTACATTACAACACATACTATGTTTGATTCCCTGAATGCAGATTTATGGGGTTATGTAGTTACATGGATGTGTTAGGATTATGCACACCTTAATTCAAACATGTTGTAAATGCAGAGGCCCAGCGTTTCTGTTGACGGCATGTGTACAGACCCTGTCAACACTAACATAACACAGATTCTGATTCTAAAAGCAGCAGATGCAGAGGCTTCAGTTTTCTATGAGTTTAAACAGCCACAGGCTCTGTTACAAACATACTAGTCAGTTAATTTCAGAGTGACAGGTCAGATTTTTTTAAAGTAGCTTTTAGCACAGGACTGCTGCAGGTGTCTGTTTACCAAATATGTCGGTGATAACATTGATCTAATGCAGGTCACACTCTGATTTATACAGTTCTGTTTTGTGTTGCAGGTGCAGGCTTATTGTTGTTTTGTGTAATTAACGTGGAGGTGAATTGTAGTGTGATGTTTTCCCGCCACTTCATTTGCCCTACATTTGTCATTTACAGTTGTCTCCATTTGACATTTTATCATTTCTCTACAGGGATAGTCACAAAAGTGATATCACTTAAAATAATAATATTTTAGCAAACTAAAGACTAACAGACATCAGTATGTATTGTAGAGCAGAAAAATAGAACTGAGCTACACATTTCAAATAAAACACTTGGAAACGGCTGGTGCTTTAATCGCCGAAACTCTGCAAACATTTCTTGAAAAAAATGGCTTGAGTGTAAGAGAGTAAATTTTCACTGGTGCAAAACGTAGATAAAAACAACACAAAAAACAGAGCTATATTGTAGAACTTGAAGATCTTATTTAAGTTTGATCCTATTCCTATTTTCTGCACTTCACTGATCAGCAACTTAAACGTTACCTCGTGCAGAAATAAGGTCAGCGCTGTTCCCCATACGCCACATTCGCTCTATAAAAATATGTGTAAATGTTTGGTAAAACAGACAGGCTTTGGCTAACATGGAGAGATCTGTTTGGCATTTCATTTCATACTGTAGAAACACTGTACAAAACACAGAGTAAGAGAGGGATAATTGTTCATTCAAAGACAGAGGATTGGTGAGTGAGTGGTGATGGATGTCTCTGATGTGCAGGGATAATACTGGCACATAAACCTTCACACCAACATTTACACTAACATTTTCAGCTTTGTCTTAATCACTTGTGACAGGTTTGATATGCAAATAAACAAACTCCCCCATGAAAAACAGCTTCATGTCCTGCAGACCCATTAGATACTGCAGATGCTGTAAAGTTTAAGAGCCTAAATGTGTTATATTCCTCTGTAAATGCACAACATTAAAGGATAGAGGAGTGAATAATACATGAAAAGATTGTCTGCCTTCTTATTATCATCTACTTAACATTAGTAAAGCAGATAGAGAACTGAAACTTGATGTGGACTTATGCTGCAAGACGGTTTCCATGGCACATTGTAACTGATTGGAAAATCAAAAATCACATGTTGCTGAAAAACTGGAGCAGCTGCTTTTTATGGCCATGTGGCTCATGTTCATCGCTTGCACGGCTCACAACCTTGGGCAATAATTAACCACTTACACCTCAGAGTAAAAAGGTTCTGGGGTCTTTCTGTGTTGCATTTTAATTTCTGTGCCTCTACTTTATGCACCTGCTGAGTATTTGAAAGGTTTTAACTGTCCAGAAGTAGACTAAAAACCTGCAGTTCAGTGGATTTGATATCTACGACTATGTTTTGGTAGTTCATCTGACTCTTCAGACAATTCTCAGAAATAGTTCATATTTATACTTGGATGCTGTGTTCGGTTTTGAACGTGACGTCAGGACACTGCAGACACTGATTGGTCAGACAGTTTTCTCTGTGACCGGTTTACATAAATCAGATGCAGAAGTAGACAGTGAATAGTGATCCATGAATCCACATGATGACAGAACCAAACTACACCATAGACGGAATGGAGATTCAGTCTGTGGTGGCGGACGTAAAAATCCAGATGAGAAAATACGCAACAAGTGAGTTTTCTGCAACTCTGAGCAGACGACAGGGAAGTAACGCGCCGTGTTGGAGTAACGAGTCGAGCTGAGACGAGCCGGTCCCATGGAAGTGGAAAAGAACCACAGGAATACTGAGTAGAACCGGTACCATGGAGTGTAACCGGGGCATTAGTGAATATTTAACCCTCAAAGTTGACATATCAGAAGCAGCAAAATGGAAAAGAGTAGGGATCTGAACAACGAGGGAGAAATTCTGATGTTCCGGTCACTGGGTCAGAGCCTGTCCAGATGTGAAGTGGTTAATACTGACAACAACCGACCTCAACCACTGGGAACAGAACATTACAACCGCCTGTCTAAAACTGTGTAGGTTCTTCTCGTCTCACAAAAACAGCTCAGTCCCACCAGACCTTTGAAGGTGTTTGTGGTTTCTGGTCCAAGAAGGTCCATGAAGATGGAAGGGATTGAACTTGTTTGTCCAGATCTTTCCTCAGATGCTCAGTTGTTCAGAGACTGGGATGTCCTTCCTTGGTCCATTTTTGTGGTACTAACAGCAGATCAGGAACCCCACAAGACCTGTAGTTGGAGATGCTCTGACCCAGTCCTCACCAGCACAGTCTGGCCCCTGTCAGATCACTCAACTCCTTCCATGGCTCATTTTGCTGCTTTAAGTTTAACCCCCTGAAGGTTGCACTTATAATGAAGTGATGATTATTATTACTGCTTCTCCTGTCAGGGGTCACAATTTACAGCTGATCAGTGTAAGTTAAGTAAAAGGGCTGGTGAATCATTTTTCAAGTGTCTATGTATTTAAACACAAACAAAAAAACACTATACAAAACAATACAATAATTAAAAAAAACTCTAAACAATATTACCATTAGCATGATTATGACATTAGCAAATTTACATTGCAATTAAGGTTTTTTTTTTTTTTAAAGACACAGCTGTTCCAGTTGTGTTAATGGACATAAAGGTTTAATCAGTCAGATGTTGTGGGTTTGACAGTTAGACATTGATGCTTCATTGAGTTATGGTTGTGTACTGAAGCTGAGAGGATTCTTAAACAGTGTGTGTTTGATGTGCAGTGTAAAGACTTGGAAGGGAAGCTGCTCCGTCCTGTGTTTCAGTATCATGTGTTGTCACCTGCACCGCTGCCATGGAGCTGCAGCGCTGTGTTGTATCTGCGTTTAACTGTTTTTAATCCCCGGCAGTGACTCACCATCATGATGTAATGCTTAGCAATGGCACTTAGCTCATCCACACTGTGTTTCTGATTGGCTCGCTTACTCAGGTACCGAGACTCCTCTGCTCTTGTGTGAAGAAAAAAAAAAAAAAAGACAGTGTGTACCCTGGGAGATGCGAACATGAGATGTGCAGGATTCTGAACACTTGTTTATTCTCAAAATTGGCACAAAATTTCAGTGCACGTTGTTGGGGCGAGTCCATGCTGACACAAATCCAGAGCCTCGAACTGTTCGCACCATGAACAGACTCACACACTTCTCCTAAGCTCCTAAAATGTAGTCTTTTTATTTAATTTTTAATGAAACACGAACACTAAGTAGTGCTGAAGCTGAGTTCAGAAGTCTTATTCAGGACTTTGAGATCTTTTTAATTAGACTTGCTGTGAATTCAATTTATTATAAGTAGAGGCAGCAGGCAGCCGAAACGTGTCCAACAGTAACTTTATGAACGTTTCATTTGTTGTAACACAAAATACTTTTTTTTTTCCCCACACAATGGTATTTGTGATGGAGAAAAATCCATTTAATAATAAAAAAAAAAGAACAAAAACAAGCCCAAAACACACACATTAGTTTCAAACAGAGAAGACACTTTAGTGTAACAAATAAGGTGTTTCACCAAGGTGCAACAGTTCATGGTTTTATACTAAACTGAAAAATAATCTCATCAAATATATTTTTGATCAGAAAAGGAATTTCATTTGAAGATATTGATTCAACTTAATAAGATATTCTAGTTAATACTGAGTTAGATTTAAGCAGTAATAAGGTAAAACAAAATTTAACTTACACTTTAACTAACACTAATCAGATTTATACTTGTGTAATTTTCTCTTCCACTACAGCTCTTTCTTTATTTTATTTCTCAATCCATGTGAATCTTTACTCAACTGTTTTAAAAATGTCGAAACATTTTCTATTTTCTCAGGTTTAGATATAAGATATTGTCATAAATGTCTTGACTGATAGGAATGTCAACATGTATCTGTTTTGTTTTTTACAATCCAATCAGTTTTTGACAAAATAGGTACAGAAGATGACCACAAAAGTCAAATATTAGATCTCACGTTTCTGTTATGATTACTTTCACTGTTGATTAATCTTCCAGCTGTCGTGTTGGTCAGTCAGTCAGTCCTATAGATCAGCTGTTTGATCCATAAAATGTCAATGATCAAGTCAATGTCCTCAAATGTCAAACATCACAGGTATGTTTGTGACAGAAAGGGAACGAAATGTTCTCCATCTGTTGGTAAAAAGGACAAGAAAGCTCAGTAAGACCTCATGGTGCATTTATTTTGTTCAGTGTGATTTGGTTCGACCCATTCACTGCTTTGTTTTGTAGTGTTTTTATTTGTTTATTGATTTATTCAGATTAAGCATTCAGGTAAAATTCTCTTCCTCCATTGGTTTAATTGTATATTTTTTTCTTTATTTAAGCCTATTTGGTTCTATTTGGTTCTGTTTCTTCTGATCTTAGTAACAAAAAAAGAATATGTGTTGTATTTTAGTGCTGTTGAAACACACACACACACACACACGCACGCACACACACACACACACACACACACACACACACACACACACACACACACACACACACACACACACACACACACAGACTACACATGCTGATACACACGTATGTTTAGCCTGAAGTTGTTTGTTGAAACATACGCTGGATCATGATACTAATGAATCACACACAGGCAAACACACACAGTTAGAGTGAATCATAGAGCAATGTGTAGACATCTGAGTGTCATTTCATTTTGTATTTTGGTTTTAATTAATTTAATTTTTAATTGGGATAAGTCCATCATTCACTTTTATATAGTTTCCACAGACCTACATGTTGCATCATTGTCTTAAATTGTCATCATAAGCCCTTGAATGCTACATTATAGGTTATAACATATTAACATATGCCCTATATATACCATATACCACGTTACAATACAATACAAAAAAAGGTTATATACACATATAAATATGTTTTAACCCATAAACACCCAGTGCTACTTTTGTGTTAGTTCTCATATCATTTTTTCTTTCTATTTAACCTTTCTCAAGTTGTTTATTACCATTTATCATAATATTATCCTCTCTATTTTAAAAAGTGTTTTTCATTATTAATTTTACTGTTACTATTTCTATAAAGTCTATCATTAACTGGACATAAACCAATTGTCTAGATCTACTATCATTAATCCAACTCCATGGGTTTTACTGGTGAATCCGTGTTGTAGAAGATAACAGTGTTTCCATGGTAACTATGGAGCCTCTGAACGCCCAAATGGGTCATATCTGATGACCATGAAAAGATGACAAACTGTATTTCGCACCAATTATTTACATGGATCAGAAGTTAATAATCATTTTAGCTCAGTAGATGTTTTGGACGCTGGTGTATATCTGGGTGTTTATGGGTTAAAGTAGCAAACACTGTTATCTGCTAATTAAGCTACTAACATCCAATTCCAACAGTAATGCACAACAAATACAGACATATATACACTTACCACAAGGCTTAGCATTAGCATGATACATGGAATGACACCCCCTGTGTTATCTATGATACTGAAATATGTGCTAAGATCCGTCTGGGGGGGGGGGGGGGGGGGGGGGGGGGGGGGGGGGGGGGGGGGGGGGGGGGGGGGGGGGGGGGGGG
>JAPSES010120778.1:0-16531 GCA_029822895.1 Maxillicosta whitleyi
CTTTCTCTACACTGTTTTTGAAAATAAAAAAAAGCCCAAATGGTAAATTATGCCTTTGTCTCTGTCTTCACTTTATTCCGATTTAAGACACAATGGTCAGAAATACTTTGCATTCTGGGTTTGACTTTAGATTCCAACGGTCTTACTGTAGAATATCAATTTTACACATGTAAAGTAAATCAAGTTTAATCACGATTAACTATGAAATTTCTGAGATTAGTTGCAATCAAGAAAATTAATCTTTTGACAGCCCTAGTTGTTTTTTTTTTTTGTTTTTTTTTAAAGCAGATAACTTTTGTAATTGGCTTCATCATAGTGAATCTTTCGGGTACTAACATGCCACATATTTCTGGAAGAGACTAAAATGTAGCAAAAGTACAGCATTTTTTTTTATTACTTTTTTTTTATTGAATATTTTTAAATTTTCCTCTTTCAGCTTACTATGTTGTTTTTTCTGAGTTCTAAAGGTATTGATCAGAGTTCAGTCAGTTGTAGTTACTTTAATTTGTGGGACTAGTTTTTACCTGTTTTGTTATGGACAAGACAACAGCAGGACATTATTGTGATATTGGATAAAAGAAGGTTCCTTTGAGGGGTTTCTATCTCCAAGGTTCCAGGTAATATTTATTGAGTGATCGGTAACATTTTGCACCAGTGGACATATTGATGATTTATGTCAGGAATTGGGGAATGAGACCTTATCTCAGCCTGTCTTTATGAATTATGAGAGCAGCTAATACAATTTTCTCATACCAACATCCTCTAGCTACAGTTTCTCATAGCTGTTCAACCTTCTCAGGTTGCCATTCAGCATACAGCTCCATAAAAAAAATAGGTTAAGAACATTTTAACTGTTCCCTTTTTTCTCACCCCTATCCTCAATGAACCATATTTCAGTCTTAACTACACACACTAGTCTCCTTCATGTCCTCTGTCTTCTTGAAATCGTAAGTCATTTTTATTTTCTTCATGTTTTGCATGTTTTACAGGATCATAGAGTAGCTTTTATTGTTCAGACCTTGTTAGATTTCTTCTTCCTAGTAAAAACTATTATCTTCCACTTTCTTCTGGGCCCAGGATGAAGGTATTTTTACCTGTTCAGCCATGAATGAATTACCAACGTGTCACATTATTTTTTATCTACACTTTTTTTAAATCAAGGATTATTGGAGACAAAAATGGAGCTAAACACAGCATGCAAGTTCAGAGCGAGCAAAACCTCACACAAGTTATTAATCTTCAAGGTCATCTTTTGACAACATTTTTGGCATTTTTCAAAAAGACCATGTTTCACTGGTTCTCATGGGCAGGTATATGTTCATAAAAGTAAAAATTCTAAAATGATTGTGGCAAACTTTCTTGAGTAGATTTTTTAAAAAAAAAACAAATCTGACAGAGTTCAAACTCTTTCATAAAAGTATTTAAGCCTAAAAGTCATTTGACATTTGGTAAATTCATTTCAAACCTATGTACCCAGAAGTACACATTTTGGCTCAGTACTACTTTTCTACCTGTAAGTCAGTGTTGTTGTTTTTTTTTTTTTTATCTCCTTAAAGGATTGCAGTTTAACTTTCTGCTCCAATATTGTTCTCTTTCCTGTCAGGAATAATATGATCAAACAGCTTCCTATGGGGGCCAAGCAGGTGTTTTTCTCTTATTTAGCCACAAAACAAATATTGACATCTTGGATTTCAGTTTATCAGGGGTTGATGACAACTCCATATGGAGATTCCATTAAAAAAAAGGAAAAAAGTAATTGGAAAAAACTGTTGAATCATGCTGTTTCCAATCAACAACATTATTTTATGCAAAAAAATAAATTATTTAATTAAAAAAAAAAGTCAAAAATATACTTTTTTGGGTCGTTGTAGGGTATGGAGAATTTAGACTTCACTTTGATATTTACCTCTCAACTTGATTATTTGGTTTCATGGGCTCCAATTCACAGCTGATCACAAAAGATGATGTCCACACAATAGACCCTAAAATACAAATATAAATATTATTGTAGGAAAGTTACTTGTCTAAGGGAGATTTATTTATGAGTATTTAGTAGGCTTTAGGTCTGTCTAAAAAATATTTCACGGGTAAAATTAATACAAATCTTGGAAAACGTTTATAACTATCTTTATTATTGACCAGCAACAGCTGCGTCAGTTGTCAGAGTGAAGCGCTTAAGGCGTTTTCAAAATAAAAGCGTAAACCCAAGACAGGTGAGTTGATTCATTTTTGCGCTAAACTACAAATATTAACCTAGAAATATACCTACCTTAAATACATACCCAAGTCACTGTGTTTAATGTGGAACTGGACACAGGCATAAAAATACATACAAACCACTGGTGAATCCAAGCATGGCGACTCTGTGTTGTGAACGGGCTTTTATTTTGATGGCAGCAGAAGTGGCGCTCGCTGCCTCGTGAGTGACTTTCCACCGGTGAGCTGGGACCATCAGAGCGGCCGCAGGTTGAAGCAGAGCCGGAGCTCCCCCTCCTCCTTTCAGTCAAAGCAGCCCGGGAACACGGCAAAGCAGCATCTGCCCCACTCATTGATGGATTAAAGACAAAGTTTGATTCTGAAAAGTCACAGGTAAGAAGCCTCTGATGTGGCACGTGTCATTTTAAGGCATGCTAATATGGGAATAAACTAGTAGGCTATTGTTAGGTGGCACTTTTAAAGAGTTCCAGATAAAGTTAAAGATAATATTACATATTTCCCACTATGTTAATATTTATAATAGTTGCAGTTATTATTGTTTTTGGTTTTATAATTGAGCTAGAATACAGTGTTTATAATGTAACTAAGTACTTTTACTCAAGTATTTTTTGTAAATTTGAGGGATTTGCACTGTTCATTAGCATTATAAATATTATAGCAATGCCCATTACACATCACAGTCAAATAATGTAGTTTCTACTCTACTATATATGTTTGACAGCTTTATAAGTGACTTACTGTTAAAACTCCTCCAGATAACATTTTCCCCACCCTTCCTGTCCCGAGAAAAACATCTAGAAAAGTGTTGATTATCAATATTTATGTGTTACAAAAGTCAATTAGAAAAGTTAGGCAAACATCTCCTGCTTATGCTAAATCAACCCGGTCAGATCAGCTGGGAAATTCATGGTCAACAAAATGAGAACAGGGTTGTTTTTCTGATCTCATGGAGGCTTGACTTTCTAAAAATGTGTGCTTTTGTAAGGACGGTGGTGTAAATGTAGTAATATCATGTATGATAATAAACTTGTACACAATTGCACAGTGACCACTTTGACTTTTCATACATTTTACATACTTTTGCTTATGTATGTTGTATGCAGATCATTTTACTTGTAGTGGATTATTGTGGTATCTCAATGATCTGGATACAAGAATTGTTTATTGCTCAGATACAACTAGTGGTTTTTCTACAGTATTATAACTTATAATAAAGCCAGTTTTTATTGGTTGCCAAGAGTTGACAGTAGTTTATTACAATATGAATAGATGACATTAATTATAGTAGTGACAGTGCTAAACCACTAGTGAAAATATGTTTACAATGCAGAGAAACAAACAAAAGCAATTAATCCATCAGAAAATATCAACATTTTGATAATTAATCCATCACCAATGATCATCCCTTGATCTTTCAATTGAAAAGTAAAGACATTTGCTTCTCAAATGTAACTGTTTGAAGGAATGGTTGAATAGCCAAAATAATTAGCAGGAAAACATGATTTCTGATTCCTATGCCAATATGAGCTCCGCCCCTCCCCCCAAACATGTCAACACTGAAAACACATTATATTTGTATGAAATCGAGCATTTCACCTTAGAAGAAACATTTAAAGTAATAATTACCTAGCCTATATCAATACAACTAAACAATTGAAAATAAAATTCAGATAATTGAATGAGTAAATGTGGCACTGACTGTCAAACTAAAAATATATCCAGATGGGAGTCATTTTTTAACTTTCTTATAAACATCACTTACCCCAGGTCAGAGTTTATGTTAGGTTTATACACTACAGTTCTGGGTAGAAGCTTAATATTAACTCTCAGGTAAAGTCAGATCCAGTTTCTACTAATACTGATAGTTTGCATGAGTGTCTGACTAAACACCCGACTAAATATCGATATGTTTTGGAGTGCTAGTGAGAAAAGCTCTGTAGATGGCTCAAGGAAAATACAAAGATCATCTGTAATTTTCATAAAGTATATGATTAATGAAGTAATTGCAAATAAAAAAAAAAAAAATTGGATTAGTGATGAAAATAATGCAGCCCTAGAAAATACATTTTCATGGATAATATTTATGTAATCACTTTTACCTTTAAAGTAAACCCTTAATTGACAGTGATTTACATATAAACATATTAAAAGGTAAAATATTATCATACACCTGCTGTGACAATAAAAGTGTGATACTATGGGCACTGTAGTCCGAACACTGTGGAGGATGCTCAACAGACTCAGCTGTTGGATCAGTTGTTGCAGATTTGTCTCCCTCTTGTGTTGGGGTGAACTCACAGCAGCCTTCACTGACCAGGTTCCAAAGTAGATATGAAAAGTCTGATAGTATTTGTATGATAAACTCACTAAAACAGGTCTGTTTTTTTGTTTGTTTTTTTAGAGAAATTCCTCAAGGCTGAGAGGTTGGACTGAACAATGACCATGCGGTGGCTCCTGAAGGTCTCCATTGTTATTTTGGCCATGACAGATCTAATGAGATGTCAACAAAAAAGAAGGAAAGGACAAAGAGATGATAACCGAGTCCTCGTCAGTGATGCAAAAAGTAAGTGTCTGCTATAACATAGACAGAGTTATGGATCATAACTATCGATCATGAAAACTTTTAATCATGAAAACAACTTAATAATCACTACAGTTAAAGTTAAAGTTTGTCTATATAACATATTGTTACCTCCCTAAAATAATTGCCTAAGTGCTTTTTTTCTTTTCAGATTTTTAGGAAACACAAAGAACAAAAAATTTAATATTTGATGATTTTGTCAAAAAAAAAAAAAAAAAAAAGGCAATTATTGTCAAAAAAAACCAAAACAAAAAATGGGTTAAGTATTTATTTTAGGAAAGTGACAATATGATAG
The DNA here is from genome assembly GCA_029822895.1 of Maxillicosta whitleyi. Lineage (NCBI taxonomy): Eukaryota > Metazoa > Chordata > Actinopteri > Perciformes > Neosebastidae > Maxillicosta > Maxillicosta whitleyi. Next base: position 5,094 of record JAPSES010120778.1, read on the forward strand.
AAAACTGGGTATATATATTGGGTCAATCACTAAATAAAGTAAATAATATGAATATCTTCCTATTGAAACTACAGAAAAATAGTACGAAACCCTGTGTTTGGTCAAAATCTTTCATAATGCAAGAGTTTTAGTCTGAAAACAGAACCAAGACCATTTGCAGAAGTCTTGTTTGCTCTCAGAATTACTTTGCTCTTGAATTACAACTTTCAGAAAGATTATTATGGAATATTTGTCCAATGACACCAAAAAAATTCTGCCAATTGAAAAAATTAAAAAATAAAATTTGCGTTAATACCAGATGTGAAGTTGAGGGCTTTGCCTTATTCTAACACATTTGTTGGAGTTATTTTAAATCTAAGCTGCTGTGTTCCGTCTACAGTTCTGGTCTGCCCAGTGGAGGTCATGTTCATCGTGGACAGTTCAGAGAAAGCTAAAGCTCTGCTGTTTGAGCGACAGAAGGACTTCATCCTGCGCTTCAGTCCCAAGCTCCTGCAGGTGCATTCAGCCGGCTGGCGAATGCGGGTCCGCCTGGCGGCCATACAGTACAGCAGCACCGTATCAGTAGAACACAACTTCAGAGACTGGCAGGACCTGGATGTGTTTCAGAGTCGTGTGTCCGCCATGAAATTCATCGGCCACGGCACCTATTCCGCCTACGCCATCACCAATGCCACCAAGATGTTTATGCGTGAGACGTCCTCCAGCAGCCTGAGGGTGGTGCTGCTGATGACTGACGGAACGGATCACCCACGCAGCCCCAGTGTTGTCACAGCCGCTGCCGAGGCCAAACAGCACAACATCCGAGTGTTCACAATCAGGCTGTCAGGCCTTCCCAGGGACGGTCCCATGGGCACAAAGCTGCGATCCATCGCCAGTGCCCCCCCACAGCAGCATGTCCTCAGCCTCACTGACACCCAGCTGGACGACAGACTCCTCAATGAAATGGTTAGTGTTAGTTTGACTCTAGGTGATTATTACTATATTATTATATTAGATTATTACAGATGTGAATACTGAGTACTTTGTGCTATACACTGCAAATACACAAAGTACCATTAGCGCTATGTTTTCCACATTGGATACATTTCTAAGCTTAGTATATCATGGAATTTTAGTGGTTGAAAATGTATTTGTGTGCAGTTTGTAAATGTTTTTCCATATTTTTAATTGCAGTTGTAAATTATCTTTAAAATCTGGAGGTTGTCACTTATTAAGCTCCTTGAGGGTTTTTGGTGACCATCCCTCACAATTTTTAACCAACGTGTATTTATGTGTATGTTTTTTATAATACGGATTTTAATTAATTAATTAATTAAATGTCTGGTTTTGTAATAACATTTTTTTCTCTTTTTTTCAGAATTCAATTGTCAAAACTGGGGTAAGTCCAACAAAATTTGCACATAAATGTATACTTGTACTTTTACTTTTACTCATATGATTCTTCTGTGTTTTTTGTTGTTGTTTTCTTTAATCATTTTGTTACATAAGTTAATAGGCACACATGAAATTCAATGCTGCGTGGAACCATCATAAACCAGCATAAAAACACCTATCAGGGGAGTCATATCCTGTTTTCTGACATCTGTTATATTTTAGTGCCCTCAGCCGAAGACCTGTCTATGTGAGAGGGGGGAGAGAGGTCATCCTGGAAGCCCAGTAAGTAGTCTGTACTCAATTTAATACTTGTTTTATTTAAAACGGTTGTGTCTCCAAACATTTATCACATTCAGATTCCATTAAGCCATAAAGACCCAGGCTTACTACTGTGGCAGTTACCAAATCATTTTTTCTCTCATATTTCACATTTCTTAAGTGATTTGTCACCATTTATTATAATAATATCCTCTGTATTTTGTTGCTTTTTCTGAGAAAGTAAGGTATTTTCCTCCATTTAATTTATTAATCATGAAGATATCCATAATACTGACTTTTCAACAAAATCTATCATTAGCTGAACATAAACCAAGTGTCTTTATCCACTGTCATTGATCAAACTCCAAACCAATGAATCACTGTTGTAGAAGATGACAGTGTTCCCATGTTCATTATGGAGCCTCTGAACATCCAAACAGGTCATATTTGATGACCATGAAAAGATGACAAACTGTATTTTACACCAATTATTTACATGTATTGATAGGTTTAATGGGTTAACAGGTATTTAACAGCTCAGATCAGCAGATGGTTTTGACCGCCAGTTGATGTTTGGGTCTTTATGGGTTGTGGTGAAAATCTAATTAAGGAAAATGAGAAGAAAGTCAAAAAGAAGGAAGTCATATGGTTTATCATAGTAAAACTTTACATTAAATATCTGGTTCTATTGTATTACGACCTCATATGTGACTAAAAGCTGACCTTTAAGGACCATTTTACCATTATATCCTTAAAGGAATGACATGTCAAAACTTAGAGATGATTTTGATCTTCAGTTCCAAAAACAAAGGTCAGACTTTTCTGTAACATCTCTTCACTATGTGGTGGTTGAGTCTGCAGTAAGCCTCACACAGTGGCTTGTTTTCCTTGGATAGCCAGAGATTGTCCAGGCCTCCACAGTCGTGTGGACCTGCAGGTGTGCCTGGACCGCATCCAAGGTGCTGCAAGGAAAAGATGTGAAAGAGCAGGAAATTTTCCCACAATGCAAGTGTAGCAGGTGTTCAGAGGGCCCGCTAAAAGAGCTGTTTTCACTGGCAACGCTGCCGAAGAGAGGCCCTTAGAGAGAAGCAAAGGTCAAGGATGGAAGATTAAGCATGAGCAAACACACTGGATGTAGTGATCTGAGAACCTGCTGCACTGATGTGCACGTTTGTGCTGGACAGGGGTTACAGACAGGTCACACTCAGAATGACCTACCTTACTTTTGCCTATGAACACACAGTCAAAATGAAAAAGGGGCCCAAATATTCTCGTTCTGAAAAATCTGTCCCCCTACTTTCATCTAGGGAAAGCCAGGCGAGCCCGGATCTGATGGAGCTCCAGGTCTAAAGGGATCTCGTGTAAGTCTCTATTGTTTCCATAATCCACTGTTGGTAACAAAAAGAATTCATGAATCGTCTTTTGATGTGCTGTTTTGTCTGGGCTCGGTCACTGTAGGGGGAACCTGGTATTAATGGACGTCCAGGAATGGAGGGCCTTGAGGTAAGAAGCATGTGACCTTTGGCTGTCCCTGATATTTTCATGAGCCCAGCAATTACAGGGGTCAAGCTGTCACATGAGTGTCAGTTTGACATAAAGACAGGGATTTACAGAAGCGCAGGGGCAGCTGATTACACTCACCCATATATTAAAGTGTCCTGGGTCATCCTGGATGAGACCACTCCCATTGCGTATACGCTTTAATATGTCAAATGTTCTATCAAAGAACCAGAGTAGGGTTTAAAGTAGTGTCTTTTAGTGAAACTGGTTGGGTTTGTCAGTCCCTATCATCATCATCTAGTTAGAATTTTTTTAAACACATATTTTTCTAATTTTTAAGATTGACATGAGAAGATTGATGTGTGCAAAGTGTCCACATAGAGACGTTTACATTGTAAAGTGTCGATCCAAGGTTTAAACACTTTGGCTGATGAGTGTTGATTAAATCACCCAGATAAACTGTCTGGAAGTCATGGCCCCTGGCAGCTGTTTGCCAAGACATATTTTCATACATTTTCACACAATGACGTATGGCTTTTCACGTGTTGAATCACATTTAAACCATGAATTTGTTTGTTAAAAATGATTTTTCATATATTGTGACTTAGGCCAGAGTGAAACTAAATGTTCCCACTGCACTCACATCTTATGCTCAGAAAGAATAGACTCCAGTTCTATTCCTTAAAGCACAATCGCCTAGTTTGTCATTTATTAAAGCCTAAACTCAGTATTGCCAGGGTTTAAAACAGTAGAAATGAACTAAGTCTAATGACTCATCTTTGGAAATGATGTATATACACTCACTCATAGTGTGGATAGCTTTGTTTTTAAATGTGCTTGGTTCCCACTGCATCTACATTATGTTGATTTTTAATACTTGAAAAACTTTATACTACCATAATTGTTGATTGAGGAGATGTAATGAAACCTTTTCCTTTCTGTAGGGTCGACCTGGCAGTAAAGGAGAAAAGGTATGTACACCTTAAGTGTCTGTTTTTGTAGATTTGGCCAGTTGTCATAGTTTCACTGCAACAAAGCCTGCAGCTCTTCACTGTCAGACAGTTTGATTTGGATTGGCGCCCAAAATACAGGGGTTGTGTTTTTTTCTCTACTGTTTTCTAGGGAGAGCATGGTGAATGTGGTGCCCCTGGTAAAAAAGGAGAACAGGTGAGGCCTACGTATTCTTTTTACAGAGACAGAGTTTTCATTGTGGCTAACTACTTTTTAGATTAAAATAAATAGTGATATTATATTGATATCATTTCTCAGGGGGAAGGTGGACCTTCTGGCCCCAGAGGCCCCAGAGGAGAGCAGGTAAGGTTTTATTTTTACTTTTATGTCCCTGATATTCTGTTATACACAGAGTTGATGCTGATGTTTGGGCAACAGTATGTGTCATGTGTCGTAGTGTAGTTTTCTTCTTAGTTGTATTTAACATTGAACATCAACAGTTGAACAAATTTCAGGATATTAGATTTGTAATATTGCATACTCAGATCAACAGAACCTCTAGCATTATCAAATAAGATAAAATAATTCATTAGGTTAGTCATGGATATTATTGAAACTGAAAATGTTTTGTAATCATAGCAACTTGACAGTTTTTTTTAAAACGTTCAATATATAATATTTTCTCATGCTTGTGCATGTGAATTTTACATGGAAGTCTGTTTGTACTGGCAGCAGGTTGTTTGTTGACATTAACTCCCTCTCACACTGTGGACACTGGAGAGACATAGAAGAAAGGCTTTGGAGAACTCAGGAGCATACACAAGGATTTTGTGTGTTTTACATAGAAAACAGTGTACAGGCTGTTATCATGGATGTAGACAACTGAGACTCAGTTCAGAGGTGGCGTTAACTAATGCCAACCTGTCAACAACTTGCACATGTTGAACCATTAATCTATAACTGCAACACAAGATAAACTGTTAAAAATAGTTCTAAAAAAAACATACTTATTGTATTGTCCCGTATCAAATCAGACAAGTTAGCCGAGCTTAACATTAAAAGGAATAATTGAATATTTTGCTGAAAAAAATAACAAAAGAAGTGCTTTGTCGCTGTCCAATCCAGTCTCAGTGCTAACCTAGGCTAACCTCCTCCATACGTAACACTCAGGCTCTCTACTGATATTTCTGATAAAATAAAATGCTTTAATTTAATATTTGATATCAGCTCTGTGTGGAATGAGCCTTCACCTGAATGGGTGTGTGGTCAAATTGAAAGATTCCTGTGTCCCCGCACATCCGTGCTGAAACAATCAGAGCTGCAGTGAAAGCCACACACTCTGAGTCCATCTCATGCTCTGCACTTGTGGAATGTGAGCTGTGGATTAGGTCTTATCCCCATCCTAATGTAGCTTTTCTAAAGCTGGGAATCCAAGCTTGCAGTGTTTGGTTGTAGTCTTTGAGCAGACGTTGTCCCAGAGGATTAGGATTTGGGCACATTTTATCCATTCCCTCTCTCCTTAAATGCTTGGTACCCCCTTCAGCACTGGTAGAACAGCAGCACCCACTGTCAGAGCGCAGTTAGGCTTCACATCATCCTGATTGGTATCCAGTTCCCATGAAGAGTAAAACTATTCAAAAAGCTTCTATGTTTTTAAAAGTCAGCTGCAGCCCATATGTTTCAGACTTGGGAATGTAGTGGGCATCTCCCTCAAAACAAAACACAAAACCAGGAAAGTAAACCACAGCTGTGATGTTCAATAGAACACCGAAGGGACACTCAGAATAGCCAACTAAGCCGACCTGTCTATGTCCCCTTCTCTGCAGACAAAAGTAAACAGTCTGTTCTAGCGTTGGTCTGCCAGTCTGGATGTTCGTTGTTAAACACAACGGACATCTCTGTGAAGATGTAGTGACACGCCGATAAAGGAAAAGAACACTCCCTCTAACTGCACAATAAAACCTGGGCTTTCATGAGTGTTATTCATAGCTGATACCACCTTTCACTAATAGCAGAGAAATAAAAACAAATTGGATGAATATGACCTTGAATGCCCAGCTCCATATAGAGCCACAGACCTTGTACTTAAAAATGTGTGAGTCAGGGATGATCTCTAACCTAATATATAGAGGTTTGACTAAAGTATTGTGAAGTAGAATGTGTGCGATATAAAGCATTTACTGAAGCATCAGTTGTTGCAATGTGTTAAATAGGTCATATTTGAGTCAGAAGTGGTGAAATTAGTCAGTTCATGGCTGTATAGCCACGTTAACACCGGTTTAAGAAGCATCTTAACCCAAAGACCCAAACCTCCATTGTTGGGCCTGGCCAAGTGAGTAACTGAGAAAGCACCGTGCAGTAATACTAATCATTCTATATCTGCTTTTACAAAATGATTTAGCAGAAACCATAGCTGCTCAAATTGTAGGTTTAAGCAAGTACTTTAACATGTCATAAGGAGTAGTAATCAAATATTTCGTAAAAACACAAATTTATCATCACTGACAAAGTAACAGCGTAAGGAAAAAATTACAGCAGTTATTCAAGGTTTGGAAAAAATACGAAAAAGTGCCGTTCTTCAAGGAAAGTACAAATATTTAGCATACCACACTTTTCTTATTATATGACAGGAAATGATATCCAAAATTATAACTGGTATAATTTTTATTTTGGTTTTAAAAGACATTAATTCATGGTAATGGAATGAGAATCCAAAAATGTGAGTAAGTTGTTTGTTCAGAGTGATGCACCAGAATAATACTAATCAAAGATTTTATTTTATTAAGATTTTATTATTATTTTATTAAGATACTGATCAAAGTATCATTCATTACTATATTTAATACACATCTTTCTGCAGTTTTTAAAAAAAAAAATAAAAAAATAACATTCAAAATCATTATAGTATTTGATTATTATGAAATATATTTTGAACATATTTACGCATTGATATTTACATTCTGAATTTATGCTTTATACATTAATTTACAACCTTTACTGTTCTTGATTTAGACTGTATTCTATTTACATAGAATTTACATTTTTCTTATATTTCCAATTGTAATTCGGATACAAATTAAACAAACACAGTTTTAGAAACTAGATATAGGCCTCTAGTATGTCTTTCATGCAGAATAATCAACAATTTTAGAGAAAAGAGAAATTGACCTGATTTTCACTTTCACTTCGTCACTCCCTGATGTAAACCATTTAATACCTGTTGATCCACTAATCCTCTCAATACATGTAAATAATTTGTGTGAAATACAGTTTGTCATCTTTTTATGGTCATCAGATATGACACATTTGGACGTTCAGAGGCTGCGTAGTGAATTTGGAAACACTGTCATCTTCTACAACATTGACTCATCAGTAAAACCCATGAAATTTGATCAATGACAGTGGATGGAGACACTGAGTTTTATGTACAGTTATTGATACATTTGCTGAAAGTCATTTTTTTTCTTCCGTTTACTCTATTTTTGATAAAATAACTCTCAACTTGAGCTTTCATGAACATCTATATTATCAGTACATTAAATATAGGAAAATTCCTGATTTTCACTGAAAATATTTTGATAAATGGTGATAAATCACTTAAGAATGGTAATAGAGACAAAATCACTTGGCAGCTTCCACAAAAGTAACACTGGGTCTGTATGCATTCAAATGCTTACAGTGACATTGCACTATATAATACAATTAATCAAGGCTTTGCTTTCTGAAAATCTTGAAAAATGTCTAAATTGCAAAAACAACAGTATTCCTTTATATAGCCTTCTTGCTCAACAATATTCTAAATGCAGCCTGTCTTCTAATATATGAATGAGGTTCTCCAGTCATACACAGAGGGGTAATTTAAGACAGAACAAGTATGTCTGAATAAAAGTTGAACTGTGACCACGGAGTGTGAAAGGGACTGACTGATATATTTCAGTCACACTGCTCATATATCTCCAGCAGAGGGCGGTCCTAATTCATCAGCCTGTATCAAACATTTAAAACATTTCATTATATAGCCATTGTCATTCATGCTGCTGTTTAAAATACATGTCTACCTATAATCTATATTCAATAAATTCGTAAATTTTACCCTGAATCCTCTGGCAACAAAGACAGCACATCTCATTAAGACTTATTTTAGACCAGATAGATAGATAGATAGATAGATAGTATCAACAGCCCTGCAATTTAGGACGCAAATGATATATATATATATATATATATATACATATATATATATCAATGTCAGTTTTTTCAATATCGTGCAGCCCTAATAGATAGTTTTTTAAAAAAAATTTAAAACATGTTAAACATTCACAGTTCTAACCCCTTCCCATTACACATAACTTCAAATGAATCTGTTTAAATAAAGAACAGTACACTACAAAACAATAGAGTAAATAAGTGGGTTGTTTGCACAATGATATAAAAAAAATTAACTCAAAAGTAAACAATTTGTCATCTTAGATAAGATATCCCTTTATTATTCCCACAAGGGGAAATTCCAGATTTCCAGCAGCAATAGTGAAGTAAAAACAAAACAAAACAAAACAAAACAAAACACACAAGAGCAAAAAAGAGCAAAATCAAAAATAAAGACAAAAAAAAGCTATAATTACCATTTACAGCTGTGCATATGCTGATCATATGTAGACCTACAAACATATCTACACATAGAATTATATATATGTAGACATGTATATTGATTATACATGAGTACAGTTTATTGCAGATAATTTGCACATTCATTATTTGGAGCAGTTTCTGTTGTGGAGCCTGTACATTAAGACTTCTTAGGAATGGCAGTAGAGGTTAATCAAGTCTTAACTAAAACTGTTTGTTTCAGTTATAAGGTAAAGGTCATATTATGCAAAGTGGGTCATTCCTTCCAGTTTTACCCCGAGAGTCCAGAGTTGTACTGAAAATAAATATTGTTGAAACAATATAATATATACAACAATATAATATAATTATAGCTTTCTTTGTTTGTTGTTTGTTTAGTCATGGACTTCACACAGTCCAGATATTGATACAATGACAAGGCAACTTCAACACATATGGATTAATCAATGTAAATCACAATGCAGCTTAAACATAAGGATGGTGCAAATCTGTACGCAAACCTTTTCTTTCTTTGTTTATTTGATGAGGACCGTGCACATTAATGACCATTCAGTGCAAATAAAAACATTACTTTGTGCAAATGTGCCAGATTTATCTGGGTGCTATTTCACACCCATAGTCCTCAACATTTAAAAACAAGACAATACAAGTGTATACAACACATGACTATATCAAAGTGTACATCATACAATACATTATTAATACAATCAATACAAAATATAAAACTGCCAAGAAGAATAATACTGAGATGGAAATGAAATGCTGAGCAGACAACACAGGTGTTCACAGGTTTGATTAGATTTTAACCATATTTTTAGCTCTTTTTTTAAATGTAGAAAAGGTGAAAATTTATTGGCTCTTGTGTCCAATAACAGATAGTGTTTTGACCTAATTTAGTTTGTCTCCTAGAAACTTACCCCTGGACTAATGAAACATAAATGATCCTCAAAACATGTCTTGACTATGTGATGAATTGTTCTTTTGTGCTTGTGATTTACATAAAAATACCCAAATAGCAACAAATATGGCACATTTGAGCATTCCAATGATACATAGCATGTCTATATTTCCTTTATTAATATGTGAATGACTTGATAAACTTGGGGCACTATGATCATGTATAGAGGTCATTGATGGACGTCCAGGGGCTTTGTCTCAAAGATACTGAGGTGTTCTAAATTCTCAAATGTTTCCTTTCCAAACCATATTAGGGGCCAAACGGAGAACCTGGAGACCAAGGTCCAGAAGGATCATCAGGATCTAAAGTAAGAGCAGTGTACATCAAGCTTTAAATGTATTGAGTAGACTATTATATGCTTACGTTGAAGTTAATAGCTAGGTTGAAACAGTTTTAATTTCATCCATTAAAAGGGTGAGCGTGGACCAAGGGGTGCACCCGGACCACCAGGAGATAATGGTGTTGGATTCCCTGGACCTAAGGTAAAAAAAAGAAAAATATGTTTGGTTTTAATATTTAATGATCTATCTGTGAAGTAGAATCCTAATCCTGTGTGCTCTACTGTTAGGGTGACAAGGGAAACCAAGGAAGACCAGGCCCACCAGGACCAATGGGTATTGGAGAATCAGGCATGACTGTAAGTTCACAAACCTATGGGGAATAAAATATACACAAGAGGGATGAAAAACCTTTGCAAAAGAAAAAAAAAATACTCAAAATACTCAGCATGCTAAAATGCTTCCTTACACAGATATACCAAGATCATTGGGCACCCCTGATTATTTTCCAGATTTTCCTTTATAAATCATTGGTTGTTCGGATCAGCAATTTCAGTTAAATCCATCATATAGCAGACAAACACAGTGATGTTTGAGAAGTGAAATGAAGTTTATAGGATTAGCAATAATTACTTGAACAAAAGAAGCAGGTGCTTAAATTTGGGCACCCTTGTTGTTTTATTGGTTTGAGTACCTTTAGCACTAATTATTGAAACACATTGCCAGTGCAGGTGCTGGCAGTCTTGTTAAAGTTGAAGGTCACATAGATTCCAGTCAGTATCAGCATATTCTTGCCAACAATGTTCAAGAATCAGGGACAAAGTTGAAGTTGCACCGGGGCTGGATACTTCAACACGACAACAACCCTAAACACTGCTCAAACTCTACGAAGGCATTCATGCAGAGGAACAACTCCAACGTTCTGGAATGGCCATCTCAGTCCCCAGACCTGAATATTATTGAAAATGTGTGGTGTGATTTCAAGTGGGCTGTCCATACTCGGAAACCATCAAACCTGACTGAACTGGAGATGTTTTGTAAAGAAGAATGGTCCAAAATACCTTCAACCAGAATCCAGACCCACATTGGAAGCTGTAGGAAGAGTTAAGATGCTGTTATTTCTGCAAAAGGAGGATCTACTAAATATTGATGTAATCTTTCTGTTGTGGTGTCCAAATATTTCCACCTGCTTACTTTTGTTTAAGTAATTACTGCAAACTTTCTGTTAATCCTATAAATTTTATTTCACTTCTCAAACATCACTGTGTTTGTCTCCTATATGATGTATTAAACTGAAATCGTTGATCCAAACAACCAGTGATTTATAAAAGAAAATCTATAAAATGATCATGGGTGCCCAAACTTTTTCATACCACTGTGTGTGTGTGTGTGTGTGTGTGTATATATATATATATATATATATATATATATATATATATATATATGAAAGTCTGTATATATTGAATTGTAGTTTGAATATATGAAATGAAAGT
>JAPSES010120815.1:0-16528 GCA_029822895.1 Maxillicosta whitleyi
TGGAAGGATCAGAACTATTGGTGCAGTTAAATCCACTGAATGTCTCCTGGAATCAGAACCAAAGTTGGTGCAGACAAGTATTGAATGTGTGACTTTGTTGAGGTTTTTTTTTTGTTTGTTTATTTGGGGTTTTTTTTTGTTTGGCCGGGCAGTGTATTTTGCTTTTTTTTTAATTTATTTTTTTTTAATTAAATTATGCATTTTAAAACATAAATGCTAAATATGACCCCCTTCGACCCCTTTAAACAAAATCCGTAATTTCAGAGACAGATACTTATGGATCTGACTATACTTTTTTCTATCCTCCCAAGAGTGGAGAAAAAGACATGACCAACCTCTTCTGCCTCATGACAGATTTTCTACAGCCTAAAATAAATAAATAAATAAATAAAGATGAGGTGCAAATGTCTGGTTTCCTCTCATCCATATTATAATATATTAAAAGAGTATTAAGAAGTTTTTGTTCAGTGAAACCTAAAAATACCACTTTAATTGTACAGACGCAAAAGTGTTATTTAAACCTCAAACTGACATTTCAAAGCTACGCTAATATGCACAAAAACTCCTCTCAATAAGTATCTTAGCTGATCTAAAACTTTGCCAATTATTAAAAGCCACAGAACACGTTTGGTTTTCATTACGGCTGGTACAACAGCCTGGGGGCAGCTTGACACAGTAGACATTCCTTAACTGCTTACAGAGGCTGTAAAAACAGACCTAAACACTGCTGACAGCGTGGTGTAAAAATATGGTTAATTGGAAGAATTTTTCTGGACAGAACCCCAGCCAACTAGAAACCAGACCATACATGGGTGTAAAGCACTGACTGAGGTTCACAGCAATTAGAGAAACAGAGCTGAAGTGAAGCGCGGCACAGAGGAGCAAAACTTTGAGAAGGTAGTTTATAGACAATGGCACTGGCATGTTGAAAAGACGGAGGTGTGTGCACAACACCTGTCTACACACCTTCATTTTCTGGTACTCAACAGTGTCTCCACATTGAAAACAGACTGTTAACTTTGAATGATGGAGAAGAAAAGAAAATACATATTGTATACACTGGGAAATAGCGTCCAAAACTATTCTTATCAGAAAAAATATTACTTGAAATATGATGTTCTCTGTTTTATTATAATATAGTGTATAATGTTTGGACTCTACTGCTGTATAACTACTGCATTACATTTACTACTATAGATGTTTGAACTACTTTATATAGTGTTAGAGTAGTTTAAGGCATCACACGACTTTTTATGCAGAATTTATTTGTTTTTATTTTGAATATAACCCACCCCCACAACAAGGGGAGAAAAAGTAAAAAAAAAAAAAAAAAAAAAATTTGACAAAGAAAAGGAATTTTTGTAAAGGAGCGGGATGAAGTACAACTTACAGTGTTTAACAAATGTATTACTCCACCTCCACCCAAGGCGTTTTTCACCGCTGCCATAATTTAACAGTATTTCTGTTTTACCTAAATATCTTTTTATTTTTCTATAATGGTTAATCCACCAGTATATGCAAAACCTTGTTTTATCAAAATGATATCTTTAATGCTAAAATATAACTATTGATGCTATCCATACATTTTTATGTTTAATGTTTTCCAAAAATGCAAAGGGAAATGCAGCAGCAAATTAGTATTTTTTTTTTATAAAGTTGCACAATTACAGTTATTATTTTTCATTCCTGTGTAAAACTACATAAAAACAATGGCAGCAAGAATGTAAACTGTTATCTGCCTCAACAGTGTTCACAGAAAATATGGACATTTTTGGTTATTATTTGTCAACAATGACTATTTTGTTATTCCAATCGGTCATTTTCTTAATGAATAACAATTAAATTTTTCATTTGAAATATGTTTTTGATAAACTGTGAAGTTATTTAGGTTGTGGTCTAATACATTTGTTATGCACTGTATATACCCCCACCCCCTTTAGACCATCTTTTTCTGCTGAGTCCAAAATCCCATGTCTGTTCCTCAAAGTAACTGACGAAAATCTTACACAAAAATATATAGATTAGATAAATTATAAGCAAAAAGCAAAAAAAAAAAAAAAAAAAAAAAAAAAAAAAAAAAACGCAAAAATATTTTACATATCAAATTAAACTGTTATTTTCATGGCTGTAGTATGCATGTAGATAGCCTTTACTTCATGAATGAAATTCCAGGTGCAAAAGGAAACTCCAATATGTGGAAATAAATCAACCATGAAATAAAACAAATATAACACAAAAATATTGATATTCCACACTTTTTATGCCAAATCCACCCACGGGTCAACACTATGTATCTGTAGACTATTACTCATTGAATAAAGTATAAAACTCATTGTTTAAAACATGTGAATTACGGTAAAACCAGGTTTTCTCTTTCAACTAAAGTCATAGCTGTTTATTTTAATAATCATTCAAAATAACACTGTGTCTTATAATGTTCACAAATTGTATCAGCTGATAGTTTACATTACAGCTCTGTTACCTTAGCTCTGGTTTTACACAGAAAACAGCCACAATGTGTTGTCAATATTGGAACAAAATATCAGTTTGGAATCATCTAAATAAGATCAGAAGTGTCACAGTTTAATCTGAGCCATGGATCAATGAACCGCAACTTGGTAAAGATAATAACATCCCATAATAACTTTATACCTTCTGATTCCTTATAATTAAACTGTGTAGAAAAAACACAGTGGTTTCATCATCAAACTCCATTCATTTCATTTATTCTTTTCATTTAAGCTTCTAGATTTCAACACCTTGTCACTTTCTTTGACTTTACAAGTTGTTTCTTTATGGTTCTCATCCAGTTGCATCACTATCTGATGCTTTGGTCTGGCAGAGTGACTCACTACTGCCACTAGTGGTCACATGAATTAACTGGATTGTCAGTATAAATATATTCAGTTTATATCGCTACAATCAAATACATTGTCATCTTTGGTTTAACTCCAGGGCTCTTTATTCTGAACACTCTAATGAATTGAATTTTCTCAACCCATAAAACATAGAAAAAAGGGGGTATGAAAAAAATGTAATCTGAAAAGTAGCCAAAACTGTGAAATAAATGTCGCAAAGCCGAAAGCAGACTATTCATCTCAAGTACAACATTAAATAACCTGGAAACACTCATATTAAATAGAAATACTTGCATAAAATATATGTTACATTCCACCACTGCTTTTAAAGAAGAGTTGGGGTGCTGTGTAGAGTCTTATTTGACTGCATCGAACATAAAATGTAAATATTTAATGTATTCAATAAAATCACAAATTCAGTGTGCATTTAAAAGTGAGTAGGTTAATAAATGCAAATGTGCGTGTTCAGCATATAAACAGATGAGAGTATTACAGTAAAAAAAAAAAAAACACCAGTACAACCTTTTAATATTTAATAAAATATATAATAATACAAAAAATAAATAATTAAACAACTACATGGGACAACTGCATCCATCTTTAAGATTCAGAAGGTGCTTTCTTGCTTCACACACACACACACACACACACTCCTACACACCAGCACATTCCCTTCTGGCCTCTTTATCTCAGCAGATGGATTAAAGCCCCAGTGGTCTGGACCTTGTCCTCCTTACATAGAGAGAGACAGCAAGACAGGAACTAGACTCAGCAGGGTTCCTAAAGGTCTTCCCCGCAGCCCTGGACCGCTGGATGCATACAGGAACCAGATTAATGATGTAAAAGAGACACCGATGAAACACCACGAGGCAGCTCAAAGTTACATCAGCCTCTGAAACCATTGCATGGGCGGGTGATTACGCCGGTGGTCAACCAGACCACTGCTTATATTCTTAGGTGTTGAGGATCGCTTGCAGCATCCTCCTGAGCACAAACCGGCGCCAACTTTGGCCACGAAGTCAAGACTGAATCAGCAGATGATCATCTCATTGATGCCAGGCGCCGTGCGGTTGCCAATGATGAGCATCAATGACGACATGTTTTAATTTAGATACAGACCCATTTAGAGCGACTTGGTTTGTGTTAATTAAAGTTAATCAGAGTGGCAGCTTATTTGCATAAAAAAAAACTCTGAACATTAAATCATAACCTGTCTTAAAAGTGTAATATGTAAATAGGCACGATAAACCCCGCCCCTCGCACGTATCGAAGCAAATTTTGGCATCGATCCAGCTGAATTTCACGCTTTATAAGTAAATGAGAAAAAAAAGAAAACACAAAAATTCATTTAAAAAAATATCAACTTTTCCCAAAATGTAATGAGATCTATTCTAGGTCACTGGTAATCTATTATTCTATTATCATCTGCTAGTGATAACAAAATTATCTCCCCTTCAGGGGTGGGGTAATACTTTTATGGGTGGTGTGGTGGTGAAGTACTCTGCACTTTTCACCTCTAGGGGTTCTGTGTTTGATTAAAAAAACAAAAAAAAAACCTTTCTGTGTTAGTTTGCTTGTGTACCACATGGGTTTCCTTCAGTTTCTCCGCCTTCAAAAACAGTTAAACACGGTTTAATTCTCCTGTCAGGTTCTTTTCCACCGTACTGATGAAGATCTGAGGTTGGTCCCTGAACACTTTCAATGGAAGCTCACTGCTCTTAACGTGCTAATGCTACTCACCAATGCTAATGTGTGTATTATGATGGGTAAAAGGCAGAGACTGAATCTCCCTGTGGGGATAATAAAGCGAGTAACCTTCTGACCTTTATTTTCCAGTGTGCGAGCTGATTGCAGTCTGTGTAGTAATTTCTGTGGAAAGGTTGGATTTTCTGCAACGGTTGATGTTTACACTCATTGCTAAATTCTTCAGTGTCTTTCTTCTGTTCTTTTACTGCAGCATCAGTGCATAGAAATGGAGTCACTAAACATAAATAAACATCCATAACATATAAGTCCCATAAGCACATGTAAATGTACTTCACTTTTAAATAAATAATTCCTAATTATCCCAACGTTATTCTCCCTTTATTACCATTTCTTAGCCTCAGTGGGAGCTAGTGCTAAACAAAGCAGGGAGAGCAGAAGAAGAAAACAGAACACAGCAGTATCCATTTGTAAATTCATCTGCAGAGCCAAACTTTTGTGTGATGCATGCACTCTGACTGTTGTTTAGTCAGAGTGCATGCATCACCAGCAGTACAGCCTCTCTGTCAGTGGCACTGTTACTATTTTTTTGACAAGTTTCACATTACTGCTGTGGTTCCGTATCAGACGTTTCAATAAATTAAATGCTGCATTTTTTTTTTTTCTCCACAGTTTCGCAGAATTTTGTTGCAAGTACAAAGTTTACATGATGATTTTCCTTACATCCATGAGTAAAATAATGACAAAACCTCCACTTGTGTCCCTCCAACATGCGCTGTAATGCATTTACTTTCACTAGTTCTTGCAGTAACAAGTTATTATGTCAGTTTATGATCAAATTATTAACACAATTCAAAATCTGAATCTACCACCTGTTACTTTTATTTAGCATGAAATAAAAAAAATAAAAAAAAACACCACCATATGTCTCCTGGTCTTATGGTGTTGTGAGGGAATTAGGAATCAGTCAGTATTAGTAACAGTATTAATGTATAATTAATTTATGCATTGCTTTTATTTGGCGTTACTATATGCGTCCTCAACATCAAAAGACAATCCAAGTACATCCCAGTGTTCATTATTTTCAGTATATTATTTATGTATTTATGCTGTTTACCAGTCTGCACATTATGCTGATATGATGATATGTAGCGAATATGATAATAAGGTAATGTTTTACTTTGCAAGCAAACATCTGCTTAAAATATACGTCAGATCTTTACGTTTTCACTTTTATTGCTATAAAGAACTCTGCTGAATAATATTTTTTCTAGAGTTTTTTATACAGTACTACATGGACAAACAAACTGGGATGCATGAATTCAGGTGTGTCAGGGCTTTATATAACATTGTGTTGGTAGAGACAGTCATGAAAAAAGTTATTAGACCACCCCTTGTTTTCTTCAATTTCTTGTTCATTTTAATGCCTGGTACAGCTGAAGGTACATTTATTTGGACAAATATAATGATAACAACAACAAAAAACTTCATAATAATTTAATATCAGCGCTCATATCTGGGCATTTTCCATATTTTCTTGATAATATCCAAAATCACTTCAGTTCTTACATCAATATCTAGGACATTGTACTGACAAAAACAGTGTTTTAGGCATTCCACGTCTTCTTTTCTGTCTGTTTTAGTCACATGATACACACAGGAGTAGGTACTTGAGTGCATAACCATTGTTTCTGATGACTTTTGATGGTCTAATAATTTTTTCCGCGACTGTATAACTGGAACAAAGGTAACACAAACCCGTATGCTTGCACATTGCACATACTGCACGTTGGCACCGACGTAGACTTCCCACTATCCGGACACACACATGAACACACATACCTTGGCAAAGGCGCAACAGCCTCCTTCCCACTCCCTAACACACACATAACACATTCACACATAAACATACAGAATGAGGCTGATCGCGGTTCCTGTTCTACATCCAGGCATGTGTGACGGCGGGAGGCAGGAGAGGTGGAGTGATTGGAACCAGATGAATGGTGCGACTAAATCTTCCCAACACGACCCAACCCCGTCTCCCTCTGCTCTCCCTTCATTTCCTTCACTTCCCCACCCTTGGCTCTTTTTTCACATCTCACCTCCCGAAGCCCTACAGCAGATTAAAACAATGTGGGAGATGCCGTGCCAAGACCCTATCATCAAACAGCCTGGGTGTGCGAGGGAGGAGGAAAAAGAGATGGAAGACATGGGCTGACAGCACGAATGTGTTAAAAAAATGTTCCTGAGTGAAACCAGGGAAAAACAAACAGTCCCCTGTCAAAGCTTTCTGTGTTCATTTGGGCTTACGTCACACGGCAGACACACCTATCAATACCTATCTAGACATATCAATCAGCGAAAGAGAAACTGAGAGGCCCGTCTGTAGACATATTATAACAAATGGAAGTAGAAACAGATGAGCTGAAACTGTGCCATCAAAGGGAACGCTGATGCATTTGTCAAAAGTGAAACGGCATGGAGAAAAATGGCAACAGTAAAACACTAAAGGATTGCACACAACATTTTTTGTCCTTAGTAAATGTCCATATTTATGGTGAAAGTTCTAATATCCAAATTAGTTCCACCTATTTCTTTCCAACTTAATCTCCTCCTGTCCCCCTTTCCACCCTCCCAGGCTCCTTGTGGTGATTAAAATGCATACCTGATCTATTTTCATTAAACTCTGCATAGGGGAGGGACGTCCCTGTGCTATCCAAGCACTTAGGGTATTATAGCACTTGGAATGTAATCAATGCATCAGGCCTTTTAGCTGGAGACAACACTTTGGAGTCCAAAATAAATGGATTTTCCTTCAGCACCAGGAAGTAAAATCTCATCGCTTGGCTTTACAGGGACTATCTTTCAGTAGCACTTAAGAGGAGAGGAGCGGGTCCAGTGCCAGAAAAGATGGATGAAACCAAGAGGCCGTTTAAGGTGAGATGAAGTGAGAAGATATGGAAAACACAATGGAATTACCATTAGAAACAGGTCACCAAAAAGTCTTTTTAGAAAAACGTGCTCATGTCATTGGTCGGCAAACAAAAGAGGAACAAAAGGATGGTCCGCGGTGCCACAGAAATCAAGCCAAATGATAAATGCATGTAAAAGGGAAAGATGAAAGAAAAGACTAATCGATAATGATGCTCAAACGGCTCTGCTTATGAATATTGTGGGTAGACTGCAAACCTGGCATGAATGCGAAATGAATTTGGAAGTGGGGGCGAGTACAGGCTTTGAATAAGGGGATCAGTGGGTGGGGAGAGAAGGGAAGGGGAGTAAAAAACAAACCAGAGGAGTCCCAGAAACTCAAATCCCACCACTAGTGATTTATCAGCGGTTAGTGGTGAGGAGAGAGGGGAGGAGCGCGTACACAAATGCTATGAAAGCATCGTTTTATTTTATGGCAAATTACACGTTCGGCTGTATAACCGCACTAAACAATTACCAACAGCTCACCTGGGATGCTCGAGGTACCTATCCTGCAGACGATTGCCAAATATTTCCAGCCGTGTGTTTCCCTGCAGTGTCAGCTTGAGTTAGTATCAACAAATCAGCGTGCGAGGAAAGCAGACGACGCTGCTGGCCAGGAGGGTGGCCATTTGTCAGTCTGATAAGGTGGAAATAGAGGCGGCGGGTTCAGGGGTCATCTCTGTGACAGTAACCATGCATATCGGAGTGGGAGACCCGGCTTGAGATCTGATAGTGGAGGAGAATCAAGTATCTGATCACAACTAGAATCAATTGTCCATTTACGTGAGTGTTAAGACACACTGTTTTTACACTAGGGCTGCATCATTCATCATGTTAGCATCATCATCGCTATACGCACACGTGCAATAGTCACATCATGCACGAGTAATGTAATGTCAGGTAAGGCAAAAATAACTCCTGCTAGAGTTTTTTTTGTTGCTTGATGCAAATTCACTGAACTCGTCAGAAACGTTTCAGCATCTGATGCAACATGATTCAAAGGTTCTCGGATGCAGAGTTGGTTGCTACTGAGTGACATGACGACTCCTTATTCACAGCAAATTACAAAATACAAATTCACCAGAAAAACAAGTCTACTGTTTTTGACAGGAATTTAAATGGCTGATTTTTTTTTTTGATGACATCTTATGCTTGTATCAGTAAAAAGACTGACATTCAAGGAGGATTATTAACTGGGGACCGTCTTAACCCATAAAGAACCACACCTGTTGATCCACTAAACCTATCAATCCATGTAAATCCATGTTTTTTGTTAAATTGTAGCCAAAGCTTAGTTTGCTACATATTTTGCGTACACATGTGGCTTTAGGTGAGTGGTAGTAAGTCTACCCTGTTGTTTAGGTATCACTGAATGGAACACAAATCATTCTGACAGATTATTAAACAACCTGGTAGTTGCTGCCCTCTGCACGTCATCAGACCACAAGCTGAAAATATTCCTTAAACTCCCTTTACACCGAGGTGGAAATCATTGAGAGATCATTGAGAGATTACAAAAAAAAAGATCTCTCGCAGATCTTTCAATGAGTGCTCAGCGATCTCCGAGATCTCTCAATGATCTTCCAGTGATCTCCATGGTCTCCTCAAAATGTTGACTTGGTCCAAAACAATCTCTCAATGAACACTCAAGGAGCTCGCAATGATCTCATCAACCTCCTGATGATCTCTTAGCAACCTTTCAACGAACACCACATTTTTCCATTTTTTGGGAGATCAATGAGGGAATGGGTACGACTATCTCAATGACCCCCCTGTCTGACCATACACTTTAAAGTAGGGGGCTAAAGGCACAACCAGCGCACGAGGATCTCCCAAACATTTACACAGAAAGAGTTTTTACGAGGTTCAGGTGATTGTTGAGGGATCAGCCCATTTCTGATCATTCAATGGTCACCCACCAATCCCCATGTTGTGTAATGGGACCTTACTGGTTACTTTTCAGTTCCCTAAACCTAAAGCAACATGACTTATTTGTTGTGATATTCGGTAGCCAATAAGAACCTCACAAAATCACACTTCTTAGAGCTTCTCACATCACCGAGTGTTCAGGTGTTCTCATATCACAAAATATATCATAGGAAAACATGATACTACAATGTTTTGTTTTGGGGTTTTTTCAATATCATGGAGCCCTACGGTGTAACTCAACTCATCTTTCCGTCTCCATTAGTGCAGATAATGTGAAGCACTTCCATGTGATTGCTAACAACTTTCTTCTTGAACGTCTTTCCCCTTCAATGGATGTGCAGTGACGAGTACCAGTCACTGCTGTGTTTATCCTCTCCCGTCAGGCCAAGGGTCAAATACCCTGAAAGGGTCAAACGTCCACCGAGGATTGTTAATGAGCTGACAGGGACACCCACTCAGTGTCATTTTATAGTTGGAACAGCCTCGGAGCAAAACTAAACAAACACTAAAAGCAGAGTGAGGCTGGGTAGTAAAGCTGGCTCTGTTCCTCTATATGTCTGTAAACTCTGGAATACTATCAACTATCGGGTGGGGTGTCTTTATGAAATGATAGGATATAAAAACACTAGGTTAACTTGAAGTCCATTTACATATATATTTATGAAACCAAATGTACTTTATTTGTTTTTTTTAAAATATAATTTCTCTTTATTTTTCTCTCGTTTTTTAGTGATAAGACTGCACATTAAACAGTCTCTTCGCAGCTCCATGACATTAAATATAGTGTGATGTTAAAACAGTGGTAAAATTCTGTAATAGTAAGAGCAGTTCAATTTCATTTTTGATATGATAGAGACAATGCACTTGATTGTATGTATGATGTTCTGCAAAGAGTTTATATAGCTACTGCCAATTTTCAAGTCTTGTTCCTCTAGCTTTATATAAGGAATTTGACTCCAGTTTAACTTTGCTCTCTGTGTGCAAAAATATCAAAATACAGTAGTAAAAATAAGGTAAAAAAAAAAAAAAAAATGTCTGATTGATGAAGCAGTGCCTTAGAACTTGACAATAACCTATGACGTAAGTTAAATGATGGAACTGCTGCTATTATATAGTCGACGTAATGGACCATGAAAATTAGTTGACGGCAATTTTTTTTAGTCGATGTATCGTTTTCCTATTGAACGCCTGTTTATTTATGGTCTCCCTCCAGTCTCAAACACAGTAGGAATGGAACCTCTGTGCGACCGCTGCCAGAGACAAGCTGTGGGTGGCTGCAGGTTCATGCCTCGGGTATGCCCCATTCATGCACCCGCACCTCAGAAAGAGTCTTAGAAGCGTCTTCATTTCATTTCATTCATTTGTAACATCAAAAAAAAAAAGCAATTTAATACAAATACAAACGTTCTCCGTACTAGAATGAAAGGGAGCAGAAAGAAGACTAGTCTTATATTATCTGCCCGTTTACCCCCAGAAAGAACATCTTAAAAAACAACATAAACAACAATAACAAAAAAAAAACATATAGGCCGATATGTATATAAAATAAAATAAGTCTTAATTTTCACCCCCACCCCCATGCCTGCTCTTGCGAATGGACACAACAAAATAACAAACACTTGATTTTGTTTTTAATCAGTCATTTAGATTAGTCGACTAATGGAAAATTTTGTTGAAAGATTAGTCGTTGAGAAAATTTATTGTTACTGGCATCGCTACTATTATACATGATCTTCTGAAATAGCTAGGAATAAAACTTCACTACAGGTGCCCTTTAATCATAAAAGCTGTAACATACAGAGCTGCTTATACTTTAAAACAACCCAGGATGTCAGTGAGTGAGGCTGATTATGCACAGCAAATATGCCAGTGTTAATTTAACATTTTACACACAGTGTTGTTTTAAATCAATGTGGAGTTAATACAACACCAACACTCTCTATTTAACACTGACACTGACTTATTAACACCCATATTTGCTGTGCAGTCTTCATCACATCCAAAATTAGAGTCTGGACTTTATTTATTTATTTATTTTACCACATAATTCTTACATAGTGCCACAATAAGGTTCATAATATTATTTCCATCCATATTTTCATTAATTTTTTGATTATTGATGATGCAGAATCGAACCGCTGCATCCGCACAGCAAATATGCCAGTGTTAATTTAACACTTTAAAGTGTCTATATGTGTCCACACTATACGGTGTAAAATTAACACTTTCAACACCATGATTTAACAACATAATTTTAACAAAAACACCACACACAGTGTTGTTTTAAATCAATGTGGAGTTAATACAACACCAACACTCTCTATTTAACACTGACACTGACTATTTAACACTCCCATATTTGCTGTGTGGGGTTGTACCTTCTAGAGGAAGCAGTCAAAGCCTAGAGACCAGCGGAGACGTCTCTGAGTGCCACAAAAATCTTCTGTGACCCCTGTGGATGACCTATATATCCACTTTAAACTGCCCTTATCTCCTCGCCCCTCTACCTCCTGTCCCCCTCCCAGTCAGCCCTAATTCCCCTGCTCAGTGTTCCACTTCCTATGTTTTTTTTCCTTCTCTTGTCTCTGTTCAGGGCCTCACTAATCAACCTTTATACTCAGAGTTCTGTTCCTCTTTTCTCTCTAAATGACTCTGCGTTATTATATTTCCTTCTGCCCTTTATTGGTGCTTCTACACTGCAGAACCATCATCAGATAAACTCAATCTACTGAAGTTCACTGCAAGATTTCTCCCTTTTCTTAAAAAAAAAAATAGTCTAAGACTTTCTCCAATGAAAAGATGTTCTATTTAAAATCACTTTTAATCTGGGTTTTCACATTTACACTGTCACCAATCAAAGAAGTTTTTTTTTTAATTTTTCACCTTAGAATATAAAATGATCACATCCCACTGAGTTTCCATTGTTATTTTGACTAAAATTATCAGCTCAAATCTTGAAACCACACTTTGCAGCCTCTCTAAATCCACTTATGAAACAAAAAATCATTATGCCTGCTCCATTTTTTATACATTTACCCTTACACTGACAGTTTTAAGGTACTCCCTTCACACCCACTAGGTGTGTCATTTTTCCAACCAGTCGTCTTTCATCTGAGTCATCTTCAATTTCTCTGCACTTTTTGACCTAAAACTGTCTTTCCAACTATTTTCCTCTTTTGTTTGTTTGTTGGATCTAAACTTTTTTTTTTACTTTGGTGTATAGTGCTGATACAAAGATACTACATTATATTAAATATATAATAAGAAGCTCTGCACCAATATTAGATTTGTATTTAGGACTGTTTTAAGGTCATTTTAAACCAAACTGACCAATGCATTTTTGGGGAGACAATCACTTTTCTCACATGAAACAAAGTAAATATAATGGTAAATAGTGGATGTGGTCCTGTGTAGAGGTGGGTTTAATGTTTATTAGGTTATCAGGTATGCATAGTAAGATTAATGCATGAAATATTAGGTTCAGTTTTATCAGAAACATGAACTTTTTGCTGAAATTAATTAAATTAACATTTGCAGACACTCCGATTAAGTGCATATATCGCTGTCTGTTTTCTTTAGAACTGCACAGCTTCTGTCACACATAAATGAAATATTTTTTGGGGTATAATAATAAAAAAAAAAAACAACCTTCACTGGGGACAATGTTCTGCTGTCACCAGAAAAGTCCACGGCTCGTTCTTAAAAACTTGTACTGATTAAAATGTGACAGCAAGAGCGGTCAGAGGAACAGAGAGGTAAAGACGGCAAGAGAAGAAAGGAGGAGATTACAGAAAGCTGATAGCCTTGAAATGGCCTTTGATTGTGATTGATCTCCACAGAGTGAAGCAGTGCAACAGGACTTTGTGTCTTTCACACATACACACACGATACTGACACAAAAGTAGAAACATAAATCACGCTGCTATTGAAAAAAAAAACAGCTTCATTTGCTCATGGAGGGAAGAAAAAAAAAAACAGGCTCTCACTCAGACTCAGTATCAACCCCCTTTCAAGGACTTCCCTGTTTCCATGGCCTCGGATTGTGTTCAATTGATCTGTCCCGTCACTAATTACAGTATGTGATCTGGCATGTCGCAGCAGAGCCAGCTGTAACGTCTGCCTCGGATTCGGAGGCTGCTTAATGAGGACAGCCGTGACATGTCAGCAGCGGACTGACATGACCATCACCGCTGCAATCATCACCGCTGTTGTTTCACCCGTCGGTGCAGCAGACTTAGTCACAGCCTTGTCACTGTCTTGTCACACAAGACACCCCTGGTCAAGGGTTATGAATGTGGCAGGGCGGGGCCGCCATCAGAGACACAAAAGGTCAAAGATGAACCTTCAATCAGGTCTGATGAAGCCTTTAAATGGCAGACTCTTCCACTGTTTTTAATCTGCAGCTGCAGACCGCACATAATCCTGAGTCTTAATGAACACTTCTGATTCATGACAATGACATTCCCTCCATCCATAATTATCATGTAAGATACCCACGTCATCCTTCTCCATGTGACAACTGGTGTGACTTCTACCACTTGTGTGTGTTGGGTTTTCAGATATCCAAGAGTCCATTGAGTGAAAATTTTAGCTAAAGTTTCACCTCGGAAGGTTAAAGATGAACTTACTTTCATCCACGTAGGGAAACTGAGCTTCTCCTTCCACAGCAGCCACTTCAAAGAACAGTTAACACTTTATCTTGATTAACTGATTACCGAAAAAAATGCACTAAAATGTACAGAACTTGATAGTTTTCTTTTTTTTTTTTCGTATTTAGCCTTCTTAAATTTTTTATTCACGTCTTTGTGCGTAGCCAGACAGCAGGTCAGCCACGTGCTGATTGGCTGTCTGACCCATGTGATTACTTTCTTGTGAGGTCAAAATGATGACAGTTCCAGTATCATTTCCAGTATCACAGGTGAAGCCTAACCCCTAACCCTAATCCCTGGATGTATGACCAATGACGTACTGTCTACAGCATGTAACCACGTGTATCAGTCAACCAATCAGTGCACAGCTGACCTGCTGTGTCCATTTGCCACCAATCTTCAGAACCACCGGGAACTGTGGAGGTAGTGGATATATTTAAAGAGCGACTGTGTGAGTTAGAGACAAACTACTGACATATTTATGACAACTACCCTCATCAATATCAACATTAGTATCCACATTAGTATTACCTCAGACTTCTTCGTGTTTGTTATTGCTGACTTTCTTCTTCTCAAAAAACCTTTTCGTGGTATTTGTCCAGAGCAGCGCCCTCGGTGGATTGATTTAGAAATGTTCATTCCAATGCATTAAATGTCAGTAGAAGCATTTTGTTACTGTCAGACTAATGATAACAATAAAACACATTTTCAAAAGGAACTAAGAACTGTAATGGGATTATTAAGTACTTGTATTAAGGATTAAGTAAAGACTTGGTATTGGCAAGTACTCGGTGCATCGTTAATAATAATGATCCTCTTAACGCTACAATTACTCTGTTAATTTTCCTAATTTTGCTAATATCACTGTCAATCTCAGTTTTGAACAAGGAATCCAGGTCAGAGCAGACCATTACGAGAAACCTGATAAACACATACGAGTATGACCCATTTTTTCCTGTTTTCTATATCGGCAGAAAAAGCTTAAAAGAAAATACTAAATTGAGCTTACTAGAAGATCAGCACAAAGGCACAAAGCGATGTTCTGAGTAGAGGTTCTGAAAGCTAAACATTTCTCCGAGGCATTGTCCAGACAAAACTTAAAGCAAAGAGACAAAACTCTGCTGCTTTTGGATAAGAGCTTTTCATCAAACATCATAGAAAAGAGGCTTGAATACCTTACAACTCTTGTCAAACATTTGCTTACTTCAAATGGTGAAGGGAGACCAGGGGAGCTGGAGTAGTTCGGTTGAAGTTCATCAGTACTGGCATTAAAAATATTAAAAATGCATGTTCATGTGTCTACCATTAAATGCCTGCATCAAAGCCAACAGTCCACTCTTCATCTTGAATCATAGCTTTATTAAACCAGAGGCAAGACACAAATTATGAGCCAGGTTTATCTTCTTTTTTCGGAGTTATCGGACGGTGCAACCAATAACATTTTAAGACAAAACACTCATATTTTGGCTGCTTCACTATTGACTAAATAAATAAAGTTATGGTTAAGTTTGGTTATTCTTAATTTTGGTTTTCAATCAGTAAAGAAGAAAAGTGTTGTATGTAGTTTGGCGCCACGACAGACTGTAGAACAGATATGCAAGGACTATGTAAGGAAGCAACAATGCACAAATGCACACAAGAGATAAAGAAGCGCAAAAATAAAAACAAATCAAAACACCTATATATACTATTTATAGCTGTGCACATGATGATCATGCCACGGGTTAGATAGGATTAATATTGATATCTTTAATATAAACTAGTAAAAATACTCTTTTGATTCAAATAAAAGGTCAGATTTCATTACAGAGAACAGTTCAATGAGGTTTGTATGAATAAACAGCTTGTCATGGTTAATTATTGGACTGAAGGGTGAAGTCATCTTCATACCACTTCATATGACATAACAAACAGTTGCTGCCAGCTAATCATGACAGAGACAAACCTGATTATTTTTTCTGAGTAATAACTTGATTTGCTCGCTGACTTCATCGCTACAGTCAGAGGAAGTCATGCCAGAGACATGTATGATTACCCTGTGGAAATGTACGGAATGAAAAACACAGCATTGCCTGCAGCACGTATGGATGCATCTCAGACACGGACCATCTACTTACATTTTATTCTTCAGTGCAGTCACTACCACCACGGCATCCGGCAGAACTAAACACAGCTTTTACTACATCATTTACACACAGATCCTAGTTTTCATGCCAGTCATGTAAACTCTACTGTCATTACTTTGCAGAAGGACAATTACAGCCATGTAAAACTGGGCGGGACCTCCTGAGATCACATTTTATCTGAGGTCACCACATTTTAATCTGGAAAACATCTGATTGAGAACCTGCTAGGTCGGTCAGCTCTGTACTAATCATGAAAATGCCAGTGATATGATACAGTGAAGCCCCCCCC